>PVKZ01000031.1:0-70388 GCA_004027375.1 Macroglossus sobrinus | reverse complement strand
TGGCGCAAAATCAGCTGACGGTCGCTGGCCGTACCATGGTATTGGGCGACGCCATCAAGGTGATGCACGATCGGCTGAAACCCTGCGCGCAGGATGAAAGCGCCGCCCCGGCTTACGACAGGGCGGTATAAGGCGGATTACGCCAGGGTCAAATCACTTTTCGGGATGCAGCTGCAGCACAGGATGGTGCCGTTGTCGCCCAGCGCGCTTTTCTTCAGGGGCGCGACTTCACCGCTCAGCAACGTAATGCGGCAACTGCCGCAAATCCCGGCGCGGCACGAGTAAGGCACGCGGATGCCTTGCTGCTCCAGCTGTTCGAGCAAAATCTGCTGGTTGTTGCCGGTAAACACCTTTCCTTCATATTCGATGGTGACGCTGTGCGCGCTGTCTTGCGGCGCTTGCACGCTCTCCACCACTTTGCCTGCGCCATAAGGGCGCGGCGGCTTGGTCGACAGCACTTCCACCGTATCGCCCACGCGGATGATGCCGCTGTTGCGCGCGATCATATTCTGGCCGAAATCGATGTCGCCGTTGTCGGCGGAGCGGAATTTTTGCAGCGTGCTGAGCGGTTCGCCGCTCGGGTGCTTGCGGCCACGCTCGGTGCTGACGGTGGTGAGCACGCAGCGGCTGCAGGGTTTCACCAGATCGAACATGACGTCGCCGACGCGGATCACCTGCCAGCCGTCTTCAGCCCAGGCGGTAGCGCCGCTCACCACCAGATTGGGGCGGAACTGTTCCAGCTTGATGCTGCCGGGGCAACGCTGCTGCAGATCGTTGAACGAAGCCTGGTTAATCAGCAGATAAGGGTAGCCGTCGGCAAACGTCAGCGGGATTTCAGGGTGCTTCTTGACCCGGCGGGTCAGCTCCGGCCCCAGCCAGCGCAGCTGCACGTCGCGCTGGAAATAGCCGCTCAGCCAACGGTTGATCTCATCTGGCGCAGTCAGCGCGGTGAAATGGTTGCCCCATACCTCGGTCGGCTGCGGCGCGGCGGCGAAGTCGCTGAAGCGAATGGCGGCGCTTTCGCCGTCCGGCGCGGTCAGGAACAGCCCGTCCGGCAGCAGCGCCGGCGTGAACAGCACCATCTGCGGATATTGGCGCGCGGTAATAAAGGTGCCGTCCGGCTCGGTGATCATAAAGTTGCGGTCGAAGGCCAGACCGCTGCTGCCGACCTGGGCGTAAGAAAGCTGCAGGCCGCGCAGTGATTTAACCGGATGGACGTAGAGTTTGGAAAGCGTGATCACCCTTATCTCCGTGCGATGATTAAATAGAAGGGAGCAACTTTATGACAAGCGGTGCGGATTAGCTATAATGCGCAACAATTTTCTTTTTGGTGATAAGTACGATATGAACTCTCTGTTTGCCAGCACGGCGCGTGGATTGGAAGAACTGTTAAAAAGCGAGCTGGAAGCGCTTGGCGCTCACGACTGCAAAGTGGTGCAGGGCGGGGTACATTTTCAGGGTGACGATCGTCTTCTGTACCAAAGCTTGCTGTGGAGCCGCCTGGCTTCGCGCATTCTGTTGCCGCTGAACGAATTCCGCGTGCACAGCGATCTGGATCTGTACCTCGGGGTGCAGGCGATCGACTGGCCGAGCATTTTTGGCGTGGATAAAACCTTTGCCGTGCATTTCAGCGGCGTGAACGAAGAGATCCGCAACAGCCAATATGGCGCGCTGAAGGTGAAAGACGCCATCGTCGACAGCTTCACCCGCAAACTCGACCAACGCCCGACGGTCGCCAAACAGCAGCCGGACATTCGCGTTAACGTCTTCCTGCAGCGCGATATGGCCAGCGTGGCGCTCGATCTGAGCGGCGAAGGTCTGCATCAGCGCGGCTACCGCGATCTCACCGGCCAGGCGCCGCTGAAGGAAAACCTGGCGGCCGCCATCGTGCTGCGTTCCGGCTGGCAGCCGGGCACGCCGATGCTTGATCCGATGTGCGGCTCCGGCACGCTGTTGATCGAAGCGGCGATGATCGCTGCCGATCGCGCGCCAGGCCTGCACCGTCAACACTGGGGCTTCAGCGCCTGGAATGGCCACAACGCCGAACTGTGGCGTGAAGTCACCACCGAAGCGCAGGTGCGCGCGCGCCGCGGCCTGCAGGAAACCGCCTCTCGCTTCTTCGGTTCCGATATCGATCGCCGGGTGATTGAAATGGCGCGCGGCAACGCCCGCCGCGCCGGCGTCGCCGAGCTGATCACCTTCAACGTCGGCGACGTCGCGCGCTTGACCAACCCGCTGCCGGAAGGCCCGCAAGGCACGGTGATCAGCAACCCGCCGTACGGCGAACGCCTGGAAAGCGAACCGGCGCTGATCGCGCTGCACAACATGCTGGGCCGCGTGATGAAAAGCGCCTTCGGCGGTTGGCAACTGTCGCTGTTCAGCGCCTCGCCGGAGCTGTTGAGCTGCCTGCAGCTGCGCGCCGAGCGCCAGTTCAAGGCGAAGAACGGCCCGCTGGAGTGCGTGCAGAAAAATTATCAGCTGGCGGCAAGCCCGGCCGGTAGCGCCACCGGCGGCGTGCAGGTGGCGGAAGATTTCGCCAACCGTCTGCGCAAGAATTTGAAGAAGCTCGACAAGTGGGCGAAACAGCAGGGCATTGAATGCTACCGCCTGTACGATGCCGATCTGCCAGAATACAACGTTGCGGTGGATCGCTACGGCAGCAAGGTGGTGGTGCAGGAATATGCGCCGCCGAAAACCGTCGATGCGCAGAAAGCACGTCAGCGTCTGTTCGATGTGATCAACGCGACGCTGGCGGTGCTGGAGCTGCCGTCGAATCAGCTGATCCTGAAAACCCGCGAGCGGCAGAAGGGCAAAAACCAGTACGAGAAGCTGGCGCAGAAGGGCGAGTTCCTGCTGGTGGAAGAGTATAACGCCAAACTGTGGGTCAACCTGACCGACTATCTCGATACCGGTCTGTTCCTCGATCACCGCATCGCGCGCCGTATGCTGGGTGAGATGAGCGGCGGCAAGGATTTCCTCAACCTGTTCGCCTACACCGGCACCGCCAGCGTGCACGCCGGGCTGGGCGGCGCGCGCAGCACCACCACGGTGGACATGTCGCGTACTTACCTGGAATGGGCGGAGAAGAACCTGCGCGCCAACGGCCTGACCGGCCGTCAGCATCGGCTGATCCAGGCCGATTGCCTGTCTTGGCTGAGCAACGCCAATGAACAGTTCGACGTGATCTTCATCGATCCGCCGACGTTCTCCAACTCCAAGCGGATGGAGAACACCTTTGACGTGCAGCGCGATCACCTGGCGCTGATGAAAGATTTGAAACGGTTGCTGCGCCGCAACGGGACCATCATGTTCTCGAACAACAAGCGCGGTTTCCAAATGGATATGGCAGGGCTGAGCGCGTTGGGTCTGGAGGCGAAAGAGATCACCGCCAAGACGCTGTCGCAGGATTTTGCCCGTAACCGTCAGATCCACAACTGCTGGCTGGTGACTCACGCCGGCGAAGGAAAATAATTACTATGTCGTTAATCAGCATGTCCGGCGCCTGGCTCTCTTTCAGCGATGCGCCACTGTTAGACAACACCGAAATTCATATTGAAGACAACGAGCGCGTGTGTCTGGTCGGGCGCAACGGCGCCGGCAAATCCACGCTGCTGAAGATCCTCGGCAAAGAGATCCCGCTGGACGATGGCCGGGTGATCTACGAACAAGATCTGATCGTGGCACGTCTGCAACAGGATCCGCCGCGCAATATCGGCGGCAGCGTATTCGACTTCGTAGCGGAAGGCGTTGCGGAGCAGGCGGAACACCTGAAGGCCTATCACGCGATCTCTCACCTGGTGGAAAGCGATCCAAGCGAGAAAAACCTGGCGCGCATGGCGCAAATCATGGAGATCCTCGATCACCAGGGGCTGTGGCAGCTCGACAGCCGCATCAGCGAAGTGCTGCTGCAGCTGGGGCTGAACGGCGACGCCGAGCTTTCCTCACTGTCCGGCGGTTGGCTGCGTAAAGCGGCGCTGGGCCGCGCGCTGGTGAGCTCACCGCGCGTGTTGTTGCTCGACGAACCGACCAACCACCTGGACATTGAAACCATCGATTGGCTCGAGGGCTTCCTGAAAGAGTTCGACGGCAGCATCGTCTTCATCTCGCACGACCGTTCGTTTATCCGCAACATGGCGACGCGCATCGTCGATCTGGATCGCGGCAAGCTGGTTTCCTGGCCGGGCAACTACGATCTGTATCTGCAGAGCAAAGAAGAAGCGCTGCGGGTGGAAGAGCTGCAAAACGCCGAGTTCGACCGCAAGCTGGCGCAGGAAGAGGTCTGGATCCGTCAGGGCATCAAGGCGCGCCGCACCCGCAATGAGGGCCGCGTGCGCGCGCTGAAGGCGCTGCGCGCCGAGCGCTCGCAGCGCCGCGAAGTGATGGGCACCGCCAAGATGCAAGTGGAAGAGGCGACCCGCTCCGGCAAAATCGTATTCGAGCTGGAAGACGTCAATTATCAGGTTGGCGAAAAAGTGCTGGTGCGCGGTTTCTCCGCCCAGGTGCAGCGCGGCGACAAGATTGCGCTGGTGGGGCCGAACGGCTGCGGCAAAACCACGCTGCTGAAACTGATGCTCGGTCAGCTGAAAGCCGACAGCGGCCGTGTGCACTGCGGCACCAAGCTGGAAGTGGCCTATTTCGACCAGCACCGCGCCGATCTCGATCCGGAACGCACGGTGATGGACAATCTGGCGGAAGGCAAGCAGGAAGTGATGGTCAACGGCCGTCCTCGCCACGTATTAGGCTATCTGCAGGACTTCCTGTTCCACCCGAAACGCGCGATGACGCCGGTGAAGGCGCTGTCGGGCGGTGAGCGTAACCGCCTGCTGTTGGCTAAGCTGTTTCTTAAACCGAGCAATCTGCTGATCCTCGATGAACCAACCAACGATCTCGACGTCGAAACGCTGGAGTTGCTGGAAGAGCTGATCGACGGCTATCAGGGCACCGTACTGCTGGTCAGCCACGATCGTCAGTTCGTCGACAACTCGGTGACCGAGTGCTGGATCTTCGAAGGCAACGGCGTGATCAATGCCTTCGTCGGCGGTTACTACGATGCGCATCACCAGCGCGCGACGGCGAAACCGATTCGTCAGGCGGCGCCGAGCGCGAGCAAACCGGCGGCGGAGAAAAAGGCCGAACAACCGAAGAAAACGGCGGCCAAGCTGAGTTACAACCTGCTGCGTGAGCTGGAACAGTTGCCGCAGCGGCTCGAACAGCTGGAAGCGGAAATCGAAGCGCTGCAGGCGCAGATGAGTGACGCGGATTTCTTCACGCGGCCGCACAGCGAAACGCAAGAAGTGCTGACGGCGCTGGCTGATGCCGAGCAAGCGCTGGAACAGGCTTTCGCCCGTTGGGAAGAGCTGGAAGCGATGAAAAACGGCTGACCGTTGCGATGCCGCCCGCGCGCTGCTGCGGGCGGCATCGACGTGCCGGTGAGCAACGTTATTTAGGAGGAATATGGTGTGTTCCCACAACAATCATCAGCAGCATAGTCATTCCGCACCCTCGGCGGCGCAACAGGATAACCTGATGCTGTGTCCGCAGTGCGACATGCTGGTGGCGCTGCCGCCGCTGGCCTATGGCAGCAAAGCGGTATGCCCGCGCTGCAAAACCACGCTCAGCGCCCGCTGGGACGAGCCGCGCAAGCGGCCGATCGGTTACGCGCTCAGCGCCTTGTTCATGCTGGTGCTGGCCAACATTTTCCCGTTTATCAACATGCGCGTCGCCGGCCTCGGCAACGAAATCCGGCTGATCCAAATCCCGGAAGTCATGGTGGCGGAAGACTACGCCAGCATGGCCACCTTGTTTATGGTGTTCGTGCAGCTGATCCCGGCGTTTTGCATGGTGGCGATCATCCTGCTGTGCGCCAGAGTGCGTTTGCCACTGGGCCTCAAAGAATGGATGGCCCGGGTGCTGTTCCAGTTCAAGACCTGGTGCATGGTGGAGATTTTCCTCGCCGGGGTGCTGGTCAGCTTCGTCAAGCTGATGGCCTACGGCGATATCGGCATCGGCAGCAGCTTCGTGCCTTACTGCCTGTTCTGCCTGCTGCAGGTGCGCGCCTTCCAGTGCGTGGATCGGCGCTGGTTGTGGCAGGATATCGAACCGGCACCGCGACTTAATCGCCCGCTGACGGTGGGGCGCACCGGCATGCGCCAGGGCGTGCGCTCTTGCGCGTGCTGCACGGCGATCTTGCCGGCCGATCAGGTGCGCTGTCCGCGCTGCCACACCAAGGGCTACGTGCGGCGTCGTCACAGCCTGCAGTGGACGCTGGCGCTGCTGGTGACCTCTGTCATGCTGTATATTCCGGCCAACCTGATGCCGATCATGGTGACCGAGGCGTTGGGCAACAAGATGAACTCCACCATCATGGCGGGGGTGATCCTGCTGTGGGGGGACGGCTCTTATCCGGTGGCGATGGTGATTTTCATCGCCAGTATCATGGTGCCGTCGCTGAAAATGTTGGCGATCGGCTGGCTGTGCTGGGATGCGAACGGCAGGAAGAAACCGCGCGCCGACAGCGAGCGTATGCATCTGATTTATGAAGTGGTCGAATTCGTTGGCCGTTGGTCAATGATCGACGTGTTTGTGATCGCCGTGTTGTCGGCGCTGGTGCGAATGGGGCAGTTGATGAGCATTTATCCCGCGACGGGCGCCGTGCTGTTCGCGCTGGTGGTGATCCTCACCATGTTCGCCGCCATGACATTTGATCCCCGGCTGACCTGGGATCGCGCAAGTGAAACAATCAACAAGGAGCCGCAAGGTGACGGAAAATAATCATAGCGTCGCGGACGTCGAGAAGATCAAACGCTGGTCGCCGGTGTGGATCATTCCCATCGTGACCGCGCTGATCGGCGCCTGGATCCTGTTTTACCACTTCAGCCATCAGGGGCCGGTGGTGACGCTGGTGACCTCGACGGCGGAAGGGCTGGAAGCGGGTAAAACCAAAATCAAAAGCCGCAGCGTTGACGTCGGCGTGGTGGAAACCGTCACGTTGAGCGATGACCTGAGCAAGGTGATGGTGCAGGCTCGCCTCAATTCCGGCATGGAAAAATTGCTGCGCCAGGATTCCGCTTTCTGGGTGGTGAAGCCGCAGATCGGTCGTGAAGGCGTCTCCGGGCTGGGCACGCTGCTCTCCGGCGCCTATATCGAACTGCAGCCGGGCAACAAAGGCAAAGACGGCAAAGACAACTATCAGCTGCTCGATGCGCCGCCGCTGGCCTCCCCGGATGCCAAAGGGTTGCGCATCGTGCTGGACAGCGAGAAGTCAGGCCAGCTCAACGCCGGCGATCCGGTGCTGTTCCGCGGTTATCGCGTCGGGTCGGTGGAAACCAGCTACTTTGATCCTAAAGAACGCGCTATGCGCTATCAGCTGTTCATCACCGCGCCTTACGATCAGTTGGTCACCACCAACGTGCGTTTCTGGAAAGACAGCGGCGTGGCGTTTGACATGTCGGCGCAGGGCATGCGGGTGGAGATGGGCTCGTTGACCACGCTGTTCAGCGGCGGGGTCAGTTTTGACGTGCCGGACGGCTGGGATCGCGGCGAACAGGCGAAAGAGAAGGCGGAGTACCAGCTGTTCGACAACCAGCGCAGCACGCAGGATTCACTGTATACCGTGCATAAGGATTACCTGCTGTTCTTCTCCGACTCGGTACGCGGCCTGCAGCCGGGCGCGCCGGTCGAGTTCCGCGGCATCCGTCTGGGTACGGTGGCGCAGGTGCCGTTCTATAAAGACGGCATGGCGCAGCGTCTGGATAACGATTACCGCATTCCGGTGCTGATCCGCATCGAGCCGGATCGCTTCCAGAAACAGCTGGGCGGCAACTTCGATATTGAAGGGCACCTGAAAGATGCGGAGTCTCGCGGCATGCGCGCCTCGATGAAGTCCGCCAACCTGCTGACCGGTTCGCTGTACATCGATCTTGACTTCTATCCGCAGGAAAAACCGTGGAAAGGGCCGCGCGAGCTGTTCGGTTATCCGCTGATGCCGACCACCAGCGGCGGTCTGGCGCAGATCCAGCAGAAACTGATGCAGACGTTGGATAAGATTAATTCGATGCCGATCAATCCGATGATCAACGAAGCGACCAAGACGCTGGCGGAAAGTCAGAAAACCATGAAGTCGACGCAGCAGACCATGAAGTCGCTGAACGACATCATCGCCAGCAAAGAGATGCAGGCGCTGCCGCAGGACATGCAGAAAACGCTGCTGGAGCTGAACCGCAGCATGAAAGGGCTCCAGCCTGGTTCACCGGCTTACAACAAGATGGTGGGCGACATGCAGCGCCTCGATCAGGTATTGCGTGAGCTGCAACCGGTGCTGCGCACCCTGAATGAGAAGAGCAACGCGCTGGTGTTTGAAGCCGCCGGCAGCACTGACCCTCAGCCGAAGAAGGCCACGAAATGATGAAATGGATCCCGGTAGCCCTGGCGCTGTTACTCAGCGCCTGCAGCAGTTCGCCACAGAAGACTTACTATCAGTTGCCGGCGCTGGGTGCGCCTGCTGCAGCCAGCAGCAGCGGCGCTTCCACGCGCCAGCTGTGGCTGGAACACGTGAGCGTGGCGGATTATCTGGCGCAGAACGGCGTGGTGTATCAGACCAACGACGTACAGTATGTGATAGCCCAGAACAACCTGTGGGCCAGCCCGCTCGACCAGCAGCTGCAGCAAACGCTGGTCACCAACCTGAGCAGCGCGCTGCCGGGCTGGGTGGTCTCTTCGCAGCCGATGAGCAGCGATCAGGATGTACTGAACGTGACCATCAGCGGCTTCCACGGCCGTTTTGACGGCAAGGCGATCATTCGCGGCGAGTGGGTGCTGAATCGCCAGGGGCGCCTGATCAAACGGCCTTTCAGCCTGGAATTGAAACAGGGTGAAGACGGCTATGATGCCCTGGTGCGCACCCTGGCGCAGGGATGGCAGCAGGAAGCTCAGGCTATCGCAGCACAGATGGGCGGCATTTAGTCATAATTTGGTCTAAAATCATCTAATCCCTGTCGGCGTGAAAATCCATTTTTTCTCGCTGGCAGGGATTTATATTTCATTTCAAACAGTTAAACCCTTTCCCGGCAGATCAGCCACTTAGCTTTTTCCTCGGGCGTAGCTCACAAATATGACATTGGCGTGAATTTTGCGCATTGATCTTCTCTTCTTTTAGCGCTATTGATTACTCGTGGCTGCGCAAAAAGCAGCCATTGTTTTCTTTCCACCAGACCAAAATGAGGGAAACGAGGCATGAAGAGACAGAAACGCGATCGTCTGGAAAGGGCGCATTCGAGAGGGTATCAGGCAGGTATTTTAGGGCGTTCCAGGGAACATTGTCCCTACCAATCATCAGTGGACGCCCGGTCTCAATGGCTGGGAGGTTGGCGAGAAGCCATGGAAGACAGGGCTGTGACCGCTTAAGCGGCTCCCTGTCAAATAAAAGGAATAACCTCCGCCCTTTGGCGGAGGTTTTTGTTTGTGCCGTTTATTCGTCCTGCCAGCGTTTCAGTAGAATACTCGCATTCACGCCGCCAAAGCCGAAGCCGTTCGATAAGGCGTAGGTTATGCTCATCGATTCAGCCCGTTTCGCGACCAGGTGCAAACCTGCCGCCGCCGGATCGGGATTGTCCAGATTCAGCGTCGCCGGGGCGATCTGGTCGCGCAGAGCCAAGGCGGTAAAGATGGTTTCCAGCCCGCCGGCGGCGCCGAGCAGGTGCCCGGTGGCGGATTTTGTCGAGGTTACCGCGACGCTCCCTGTCGTGCCAAACAGGTGTTTGATGGCATTGATTTCACCCAAATCCCCTACGGGTGTCGACGTCGCGTGAGCATTTAAATGCTGTACCTCCTCGGGAACGACGTTCGCCTGCTTCAACGCGATTTTCATCGCCCGATAGGCGCCGTTGCCGTCTTCAGCGCCGGATGTCATATGGTAGGCGTCGGCGCTGGTGCCATAGCCGACGATTTCCGCGAGCGGGGTGGCGCCACGCGCCAGCGCGTGTTCCAGCGTTTCAATGACCAGCATGCCGGCACCTTCCCCCATGACAAATCCGTCCCGGGCGCTGTCGAAGGGCCGAGAGGCCTGTTGCGCCAATTCGGCCGGAGCGGTGGACATGGCGCGCGCGGCGGCGAACCCGCCCAGGCTGACGGTATCTATAGCGGCTTCGGTACCGCCGCACACGGCGATATCGGCTTCATCATTGCGGATCATACGCACTGCATCGCCAATGGCTTGCACGCCGGCGGCACAGGCGGTGACCG
Source organism: Macroglossus sobrinus (assembly GCA_004027375.1). Classification (NCBI taxonomy): domain Eukaryota; kingdom Metazoa; phylum Chordata; class Mammalia; order Chiroptera; family Pteropodidae; genus Macroglossus; species Macroglossus sobrinus. Next base: position 60,149 of record PVKZ01000031.1, on the reverse strand, counting down.
GCGCGCCAATCGGCCCCTTGAAGTGGTGTTTGATTGAAACGTGGCCGGCCGCCAGATTGACCAGGAATGAGGGGATGGTGAACGGCGACAGCCGCTTGGCGCCGCGGCTGTCGGTTGTGCGCACCGCCTGGGCAATCGCCGGAAAGCCGCCAATGCCCGAGGCGATGACGGTGGCGGTGCGCTCTTGTTTTTCCTCCGTATCGGCTATCCAGCCGGCCTGACGAACGGCTTCATCCGCCGCCGCCATGGCAAACAGGATAAAGCGATCCATTTTCTTTTGGTCTTTGGGGGCGACGGAAGCATCGGGGTTGAAGCCCGCTTCAGCATCCTGCGCCAGCGGCGGAACCTGACCTCCGACCTTGATCGGTAAATCTGCAACGATCTCGTCAGGCAAAGCCCGAATGCCTGACTCTCCTTTTAACAAACGTTGCCAGATGGTCTCCACGCCGCACCCTAACGGTGAAACGGCACCCATGCCGGTAATAACGATACGACGATTGCTCATGACGACTCCTTGGTAAGTTCGGATAAATCGGCGAGGCGCCGTTGCCGCATCAGTGCGGCGCGTTGATGTATGCCTTCATTTGCCGCAGGCCCTGGCGCCAGCGTAATAAACTGCGGCGGCACCGGTTGTTGGCTATCGATATTGACCAACTGGACCTGGATCGGCCGATCGGTGCGGCTGTCGACTAACAAGGCGCTAATGTCACCGTCGATCAAATGGCGATTGCCCCATTCTGAGAGAGCTGCCAGCACGGGGAGAAAATCGTTGCCGCGTTCGGTGAGCAGATACTGATAGCGGACCGGCCGCGTTTGATAACGTTGCTTATGCAGAATGCCGTGGGCCACCAAATCCTTCAGGCGTCGGGCCAGGAGAGTCGGTGACATCCCCAGGCTTTGTTGGAATTCGTCGAACTTGGACAACCCCTGAAAGGCATCACGCAGGATCAGGATGCTCCACCATTCTCCGACACGATCTAATGAACGTGCGACGGGGCAAGGTGCATCGCTAAAGCGGGTTTTTTGCATATCGGCTCTTTGTCGGTACATTTATTGTAGTTACGTGGATGGTTATACTAGGTGATTTTAAGGGGCAAGAAAATAACCGGACGCAAAAACCGCTATCGTGTCGATAGCTGGCTGTGGGGAGGGGGCGCTCAACCGGCCTGTGGCTTTGACCGTTTCGGTAGAGACATGCGGGATAAACCGGTTCGGTAGCGGGCGATTAAAGGAGGTGGGTAGTCTTTAAACGGTAAGAGAAAGAAATGCCATCACGCTGGGCGTGATGGCATGCATGCGAAGAGCATTAGCAAAGAAGACGATGGCCGCCCTCTTTTCTGCGTGATTAGAACGCTGTGGTATCCTTGAACAGACCCACTTTCAGATCGGTGGCGGTATAGATCACTTCACCGTCAACCAGCACTTCGCCATCGGCGACGCCCATGATCAGCTTACGGGTGATGACGCGTTTGAAGTTAATACGGTAGGTCACTTTTTTCGCGGTTGGCAGCACCTGGCCGGTAAACTTGACTTCACCAACGCCCAGCGCGCGGCCTTTGCCTTCGCCACCCAGCCAACCGAGGTAGAAACCGACCAACTGCCACATCGCATCCAGGCCCAGACAGCCTGGCATGACCGGATCGCCGATAAAGTGGCAACCGAAGAACCATAGGTCCGGATTAATATCCAGCTCCGCTTCCACATAACCTTTGTTGTGAGTCCCGCCGTCTTCGGTCATCTTGACCACGCGGTCCATCATCAACATGTTACCTGCCGGCAACGGTGGGCCACCGGCGCCGAACAGCTCGCCACGGCCGGATGCTTCGAGGTCTTCTTTCGTATAGGAATCGCGTTTATCTACCATGTTCTCAGTAAGCCTTATTTTAATGAAGGACGCAGGTTAGCTAACACGTGTACGCTGAACAAGTCCGATCAGCCGTGGTTGAACCAGTTGAGCCAGCGCAGCGGCCACGGACGACGGCGTTCCTGCAGGCTCACCTGCGCAATCCGTTCCTGAATGGCCGCCAACAAATTCGGCTGTTGTTCGTCAGAGTAGAGGCAACCTGTGAGCAAAGGCAAGGCTTCCGCCGCGCTCTCTACCGCCCACAGATGGAATTGCCCTTCGCGTACCGCGTCGACGATATCCTGGCGCAGGCACAGGTGGCGCACGTTGGTCGCGGGCAATATGACGCCCTGTTTGCCCGTCAGACCGCGGCGTACACAAACCTCGAAGAAACCTTCGATCTTTTCGTTAACGCCACCTATCGGCTGTACGTTGCCGAATTGGTCGACGGAGCCGGTGACGGCGATCTGCTGGGTGATCGGTTGCTGTGACAGGGCGCTGACCAATGCGCACAGCTCAGCCAGCGAGGCGCTGTCACCGTCCACTTCACCGTAAGATTGCTCAAAGACGATGGAAGCGGAGAAGGGCAGTTGCTGATCAAGATCCAGTTCGGCGATCAAGAACGCCTGCATGATCATCATGCCTTTAGCATGCAGGTTGCCGCCCAGTTCGGCTTTGCGCTCGACGTCGGTGAACTCGCCGTCGCCGAGATGCACAACGCAACTGATGCGCGACGGTTCGCCAAAGCTGCGTGGATGACCGGGATAATCCAGGACTGACAGACCGTTGATCTGTCCGACCACTTCACCCTCGGTCTCAATCAGGATCTGACCCAACTCAATCTCATCCTGCATACGCTCGGCCAGATAGCTTTCACGCCATTCTCGGGCATTTAACGCCGCCTCGAACGCTTTGGCCGTAATGCGATCTTCTTCGGCATACAGTGCGGCTTCGGATAGCTGCTGGCCAATCCAAACCGGCGAGAGTGGCAGTATGCCCTGATCGCCACTGTAACGCACAGCCTGGACGATCAGCGGCGGCCAGGCGTCGGTCGCCAGCATCGGCAACTGCTGGTCGGCAATCACGCCGTTGACGTAACCGCACCACTGCGCCATATCATCAACTTCAGTCAGCTGCAGATCGTCTTCGAATTCACCGTAGATCGCTTGTTCGCTCAGTTCCGGCTCGATATCGTGAAAATCGGCCAGGCCGTGACGGTCGCCGACTACAATCAGCCGCAGATCCAGCGGCATCGGTGGAATGGCTACCGGCAGCGGGCGGGTTTCGTCTGGCGATACCCAGTGGAACTGACGCTGGCCGATCATCTGTTTCAGCCGCAGCCACAGCAACGGCTGAGCAAGCAGCGCCCGCGCCGACAGAATCAGAATGCCGCCGTTGGCCTGGTGCACCAGACCCGGTTGCAGGGTAATGTCGCCATTGTGGATCCGTACGCAGCCAAACAGCTGTTCCGGCTCAATCCACTCCTGGAACAGACAAGCGCCGCCGGCGGCAAAAGGTTCATCGCCACGGCTGGCAGGCTCGACGCTGACCTTGCCATCCTGAATGACATAGTGGCTGCCGCGGCATGCCGTATTTTTCGGCAGCAGTGGTTTGACGGCGTGAGCGATCAGTTCCAGATACTCACGCGTTTCTTGCGCTTTCAACAGCATGAAACGCGGTGGCGATTGGGGGTGGCAAAATAGCGTCAGGGCATTTTCCAGCCGAGGCTGAATGGCGGAAAAGGGCACGGGTGCCAACTGAGCGGCGGTATCAAATATCGCCTGATAAGGCGTTACGTCCGGCAATAAAGATTGCCATTCAAGTCGGTTATTGGTCAAAGTGTTAGATGCAATCGTTAAAAAGGGAAAGGGCGATTATACAAGAATAACGGCGGCTTGATACATGCGGAGTGCCAGTTGGCATCAGGGAGTTTGACATCGCGCGGTGACTGTGCAAAAAACAGTCTAAAAGACGGTTTAATTGCCGGGGAAATTCGGCGCAAAGCTGTTATGCTTATTTGAAGTTACGCGGTCACTGAAGAGCTCAAGATGAAATATCAGCAACTGGAAAATCTGGAGAGCGGTTGGAAATGGAAGTACCTGGTGAAGAAGCACCGGGAAGGGGAACTCATTACCCGCTACATTGAAAACAGCGCTGCTCAAGAGGCGGTTAACGAGCTGCTGAAGCTGGAAAATGAGCCGGTCAAGGTACTTGCATGGATTGCCGCTCATATGAATCCGGAACTGGATAACCGGATGAAACAAACGATCCGCGCCCGCCGCAAACGTCATTTTAACGCAGAACATCAGCATACGCGTAAAAAATCTATCGATCTGGAGTTTTTGGTTTGGCAACGATTGGCAGCCCTGGCGCGCCGCCGTGGCGTTACGCTGTCGGAAACCGTCGTGCAGCTTATCGAAGACGCTGAACGCAAAGAAAAGTATGCGAACCAGATGTCGTCGTTGAAAGAAGACTTGAAGGCGATTCTGGGCAAAGATCCCAAGTAAGCGCGTGAGAACGCCTCTATGGCGCCAGGCATTGAATGTTCTGGCAACAAGAGGACGAAAAAAAACCCCGCATTGGCGGGGTTTTTTATTAGGCGAGTAAACTTAGCCCTGAGGCTGAGTTACAACGTCTTTGATACCTTTAACTTCGATCTCTACGCGACGATCTGGTGCCAGGCAAGCGATCTGAGCTTTGGTAGCGCGGCCAGATTTGTAGCCACAGGTGTTGCCTGTAACTGCATCTGCTTCACCCATACCACGTGCAGAGATTTTGTCTGACGGGATGCCTTTGGAGACCAGGTAGTCAACAACGCTCTGTGCGCGTTGTTCAGACAGTTTCTGGTTGTACTGGTCAGAACCAACGGCGTCGGTGTAACCCAGAACAACTACGGAGCCGTCTTTAGGATCCATGGAGCTCAGCTGGGTGTACAGCTGATCCAGAGCCTGCTGGCCTTCTGCTTTCAGAGTAGATTTGTTGAAGTTGAACAGCACGTCAGACTTCAGAGTGAAACGCTTGGTTTCAACAACTGGAGCTGGAGCCGGAGCTGGTGCTGGAGCAACTACGTCATCCTGACCGAAGCGGTAAGAAACGCCCAGGCTCAGCATGGTGTTGTCTGGACGTGCGCCAACGGTACCTGCGTCACCGATGTTGCTTACGAACTGGTAATCCAGACGGGTAGCCCAGTTTTTGGTCAGTGCGTATTCAACACCAACAGCAGCCAGCGGAGAAACGCCGGTGTCGTGGTCGCTCAGACGCTGACCAGTACGGCCGTAGTTAGCTTTGGAGTCTGCACGCCATACCATACCACCCAGACGAGTGTAGATGTCCAGATCGTCAGCAATTGGGTAGCTCAGTTTAGCAGCCAGTTGAACGCCCTGCGCTTTGAAAGCACCGTTGTTCACGCTGCCTTTGTAAGGCATGCGGCCGAGCCAGTCATAGCCCAGCTCGAAGCCCAGGTATTGGTTTGCCTGGTAGCCCAGGAACGCGCCGGCACCCAGCTGATCTTTATGGGTTGGGCCGTTGCCGATACCGTTCTGGTAACCGTTGCCGTAGAAGCCAACGTCATGGTACTGGGACCAGCCCAGTTTAGCACCGGTGTACCAGGTGTTATCTTTTGGAGCGGCTTGCGCTACGGTAGCGAAACCTGCCAGTGCCACTGCTAATGCGATAGCTGTCTTTTTCATTTTGCGCCTCGTTATCATCCAAATAGGCAATGAGCTTTAAAGCTGTTTAAGCCCTTGGTTAAATTCCTTCGCCAAGGTTTAAGCCCTCGTTTGTTACTCGCCAGTTTTTCTGACGTTATAGAGCAACCTTGGCGATGTAAAGTCTACAACGTGGCGCGAAAGTTACAAGTGTGATGTGATAAGGCTCTAAAAAAAAACGCGGAATCGTACATATTTGCTAACATTCTTAGCCTAAAAAAACGGCGATTCATCGCGCGCTTTTGCCTGCCAAACCGCAGCCGGACTAGCTTTTTGCCTTCCCCCGCAAAGGTTCCGCTTAGGGGGTGCGAAAATGATGGGAAAAATCCTAAATTTACTTAATGATACAAAGAAGAGTGAATTTTTAGGGTGGAACAGTGTCCGTGAGTCGGGCTAATGTCACGTTGAGGGCGCATGATAAACCCATAGGCATTACCCAATTCTGCCGCACGTCTTAATTTTAGACGATCCTCCTCCGTTAGCTCGGGCAACCAGCCGAGAACCACGCTGTAATTTCCCGTTTGCAGCGCTTTTTCCATCGCCTCAACCGTATTCACCGGGCTGATCTGGCTCAATTGCACCATTTTATCTACAGGCAGGCCGGATTGCTGCAGCCATTGCTTGCTTAATTTTTGTTGCGGCGTCAGCCACAGAAGCCAGCGAGACTGCTTGCCCAATTGCAGCAGCAGGGGCAACAGTAATTGAGCCACTGCGGGCTGGCGCTCGTTGTAAACAAGTTCACTGATCAAGCCATTCTCTTTGCCGATATCCGTGTTCTTCGCAACATTGCGCGTTGTATAAGAGCCATGGCCGAAATGAGGTTGGTAGAGTGATTGAGTACGCATAAAGTTCCCGCCCGTCGTGTTACTGTATGTTTATACAGTATCCCTGATTTAGGATAAGATCAACCCAAATTTTCGTAGCGGCTCGCATAATTGCGATCATTTTTTGTACCGACGATTTTTGTGATTGGCAGGCGGGCGGATAGTGCGTATTTTCCTAATTAGTTGTTCACGTTACTTTTTTCATTGATGAGAGAAATAATACGGCCAGAACCTAAAAAGGAGGAACGCTATGAAAAGGATGTCGACGAGAAGAATCGCGCAGGCTAAAAATTGCTTTGCGGCGCTGGGCGCCATCACCACACGATCACAGTTTGGCGGCTATGGGCTGCTGGCTGAAGGGGTAATGTTTGCGGTGGTAGCAGAAGGTGAATTGTACTTGCGGGCTACGGCGAGCATGGAACAGGCCTTTCGCGCCCGGGGCATGGTCAATATGGTCTATTCCAAGCGCGGTGTGCCCATCACCTTGCGCTATTACTGGGTTGACGAGTCGCTGTGGCGGGAACGCAATGAGCTGGTAGGGCTGGCCTGGCAGGCTATCAGGGAAGCGCGCCGAGAACAGCGGCTCAAGGCCGGCGATCACGGCAGATTGAAGGCGTTGCCAAATATAGATGTCAACATGGAGCGCTTGCTATGGCGAGCGGGTATTCGCAATGCCTATGACCTGCGGCTGCATGGCGCTAAACGTAGCTATCTTCGCCTGCTGCAACAGCAGACCAATCTGGGTCTGCGCGTGCTGCTGTCGCTGGGCGGCGCGATAGCCGGTTATCATCAGGCGGCGTTGCCGACCGAATTGCGCAACGAACTGGTGCGCTGGTTCGATCATACGATGGCTATGCGTCGTCATGGCCATGAGCCAGTAGTTCAGGGCCCATCAAGCGGGCCCTGAATAATTAGGTTGCCTTATTGATTTGGGTATGGAGTGCGGTGAGTTCCGGCAGCAGCTCGAGCATTAGCCCCACCTGCTGCAAGACCAACTGTTCTTTGCTTTCAGGTTCTGGAACGGCTTTGCGAATACGCTCCGCCAGCTGTTCCAGCGCTTGCGCAATGCGCTGGCTGTTCCGTTCTTCCTGATGTAAGGCGCTGTCCACGTAACACACGGCATCATTGAGCAGATCGAGTGTGGCAGGGGTATTCAACCGCTCGCGGTGCGCCCCCAACGCCGAGATATAACTCAGGAGAGTATGGTTCAGGCAGAGCAGACGGAAGGCGGCTTCCTGCAACGCCTTGTCGGCCTTGGGATCGGCGGACATGTTGGAGATGACCGAAGCCAGTTCGGCATCGCTGTTGTGGGCATCTCGCCGCGCGATGCGGTAAGCGAGCCCGTTATCCTTACCCTGATGATATTGCACCAGAATGGCGTCCAGATAGCGACAGTTGGCATTCAGCGTTTTATCCACCACCGCCGGCAGTTGGCGGAACTTCCAGTCCGGCCAGATAAAGCTGACCGCCGCCCAGGCGATGGCGCAACCCAATAAGGTATCGTAAACGCGCGGGGCTGCTACTTCGAAACCTTCACCCAACAGGTTAAAGCACAGCAACACAAGCAGCGTGATGAACATCGTTGCATGGGCATACTGTACGGTGCGAAAAGCGAAGAACAAGACACCGGTGATGACGATCAACACCAGTTGTCCTTCCACTGAAGGCACGAAATAGAGGATTGGCAGGCCGATCAGGATACCGGCCAGGGTGCCGATGATGCGCAGCGCCAGGCGCCGGCGGGTCGCGTTGTAGTTCGGTTGGCAGACAAACAGGCTGGTCAACAGGATCCAGTAACCGTGCTGCATGCCGGTGAGCTGGATGAAGGCGTAACCCACGCACAGCACTGCCGACATGCGGATCGCATGGCGGAACAGGGCCGACTGCGGCGTCAAATGGCGGCTGATGCGCAGTCGGATGTCGCTCCAGCCGGTTAAGCGATCGTCGGCCAGGCTGTTCTCTTCCGCCTGCCCGTTGGCCAGCGTCTGCTCTGACTCGATATTAGCCAGCTGCGCATCGATCGCATGCAGGTTTTTCAGCAGGTGCGCCAGCGCTTTGGTTTGCTCTGAATTGCCCTGGGTTTCGGCTATGCGCGCCAAGGCCTCCTGAATGCGGCTGAAGGCTGGCTCAAAACGCGGGTTGTGCTGGTATTTTTGCCGCAGCAGGATCGATTGTGCCAACTGGCGGCAGGCGCGCGCCTGCATGCTCAGCAAACGCTGGAAGCGGAATAAAATATCGCTGTGACGGAATTGCCGGCTGAGCGCGTGGTACTGAACGTGGGAAGAGCTGGCGCGTTCGTGGATATCCTGCGCGACAAAATAGTAGTGCAAGGTGCGGCGGGTGCCGCGCTGGCCGCGGTCGCCTTTCAGGCGCGTCAGCAGCGAGGCTTTGGTCTGGTTCAGCAACGCGACCAACGCGCTGTTGGCCATCGCGACATCCATCCATGGCAGGTCGGCGGCGCGTTCGGCGTCGGGATCGAACAGATTGGCCTTGGCATCCAGATAGTTGGCCAGTTGATCGTAACAGCGCGCCAGGTTCTCTTGCAGCGGCCGGATAGGGAACAGCAGGTGGCCCGCCAGCGTCAGCAAGTTGTACCACAGCGCGCCGATCACCAGCAGCAGCGGTTGCTGATACCAGGCATCGTACATCGAGGTGCCGAGCATGGTGTAAACCGCGATCAGCAGTGCGCCGAAGGCGATGGTGGCGTAACGCTGCCCCAAGGCGCCCAGCAAGATAAAACCGCAGGTCGACGTGGTTAAGCCGAGGGCGAACAACCAGGGATAAGGGAACAGCAGCTCGATCGACGCGGAGGCAACAAAGAAGCACACCAGCGTGATCAGCAGGTTGCGTAACCTGCCGGCCAGGCGGTCGTCCAAATCGGTCAGTGCCGCTGCCACCACGCCCAGCGTCAGCGGGATAGTCAGCTTGGGAATGCCCAGCCACCAGGGAACGGCGGTGGTGCCGATCAGCGCAATAAGAATGCGCAGGTGATACAGCAGATTGCTGTTGTAGGTATAACGACGTACTGCGGGTGCAAAAGAGCGCACGAAAAACTCCTCAAACGGAGAAAAAATTAACGCTGATGATAGTGGCGGCGAGCATTCTCAATACGCGCTTGCTGAGCCATTTCGACCGAGACGACGCGGCGCCCCACCGGCCACAGCGCGATGGCGGCTATTTTGAAATTGGCGATACCGACCGGAATGCCGATGATTGAAACGCATTGCACGATACCGGCGGCGATGTGCGACAGGCACAGCCACCAGCCGAACAGCACCAGCCAAATAATGTTGAGCAGCCAGCCGCCGGCGGAGAGCAGCGCATTGCTTTTTTCCGGATACAGTTCATCGACGTGTATCGCTTCGTTGCCGAACGGCACCAGCGACAGCTTGGTGATTTCCCAACAGGAGCGGGTAAGCGGCAGTGTGATGACCAGCAGCACGCTGAACACCGTAGCAATAAGCCAGCCTAGCGTGGTGAAGAAACCGCCCAACACAAAATTAAGAATATTCAGTACAGTACGCATAGACGTCATTCTGCTCTAATGATAGCCAAACCGCGATGCGGGCGTATTCACGATAAAAACGCAAAATCTATTCTACCCTTTTTTTAGCGCTAGAGTGCCACTGCTTATCGCAGGTAAACTGGCAGATATCCGTTATTTACTCTCAACATAGTCATGGCGCGACGATATGGAACTTAAAGCGACATCGCTGGGGAAACACCTGGCTCAGCACCCTTATAACCGCGTGCGGTTGCTGCACGCCGGCGTTGAGGTGAGCGGGGAAAAACATGAATACCTGATCCCCTTCAATCAACTGATTCAGGTCAGGTGCAAACGCGGCATCGTCTGGGGCGAGCTGGAATTTGAATTGCCGGACGAAAAAGTGGTGCGGCTGCACGGCACCGAATGGCAGGAAACGCAGCGTTTTTATCACTATCTGCAGCAGGCGTGGCAGCAGTGGAGCGCCGAAATGAGTGAGGTCAGCGCCGGCGTGTTGCAACAGCAGGTGGCACAGATTCAGCGCATAGAACAGCAAGATAAATGGTTCAAAAAGTCTGAGCTGGGCAAGCTGCAACAGCAAATCCGTGAGGCTTTCTCCGCGCTGCCGATGCCGGTAGCGCGCCTGGATGAATTCGATAACTGCCGGGCCGATTACCATCTGTGTCTGCAATGGCTGCAGCAGGGGCAACGCAGCGTTGAACAACGCAACCGGCAGTGGACCGATCGCATGCTGGAGCAACATCACGACTTCTTCCAGACCGTCGAAAGCTCACCGCTCAACGACGCCCAGAGCCGCGCGGTGGTCAACGGCGAGGATTCCGTGCTGGTGTTGGCCGGCGCCGGCAGCGGCAAAACGTCGGTGCTGGTGGCGCGCGCCGGCTGGCTGCTGCGCCGTCAGGAGGCGGAACCGGGGCAAATCTTGCTGTTGGCGTTCGGCCGTCAGGCTGCCGGCGAGATGAACGACCGCATCAAAGAACGTTTGGGCGATGTCGGCATTCAGGCCAAGACCTTCCATGCCTTGGCGCTGCAAATCATTCAACAAGGCAGCCGCAAAGCGCCGGCCATCAGCCGGTTGGAAACCGATGCCAAAGCGCGCAAAGAGCTGCTGATTACCCATTGGCGCCAACAGTGCGCAGAGAAGAAAGCGCAGGCCAAGGGGTGGCGTCAATGGTTGACCGAAGAGCTGGAGTGGGAAGTGCCGGAAGGCGACTTCTGGCAGGATAAGCGCCTGGCGGATCGCCTGGCAAGCCGGTTGGAACGCTGGTTGGGGCTGATGCGCATGCACGGCGGCAGCCAGGCGGAAATGATTGAGCTGGCGGATGAAGAAATCCGCGATCTGTTTTCAAAACGCATCCGGCTGATGGCGCCGCTGCTGAAAGCCTGGAAAAGCGCCTTGAAAGAGGAAGGGGCGGTGGACTTCTCCGGCCTGATCCATCAGGCAGTCAACATTCTCGACAAGGGGCGCTTCGTCAGCCCGTGGAAACATATTCTGGTCGACGAGTTTCAGGATATCTCACCGCAGCGTGCACTGTTGCTGGCGGCATTGCGCCGACAGAACAAGCAGACCTGCCTGTTTGCGGTGGGGGATGACTGGCAGGCGATTTATCGCTTCAGCGGCGCAGAATTGACGTTAACCACGGCCTTCGCCACGAACTTTGGCGAAGGCGCGCAGTGCGCGCTGGATACCACCTATCGCTTCAATGAACGTATCGGCGAGGTGGCCAACCGGTTCGTGCAGCAAAACCCGCACCAGCTGAAAAAACCGCTCAACAGCCTGAGCAAGGGCAATAAAAAGTCGGTGGCGATCCTGCCGCACGAACAACTGGAGCCCTTGCTGGATAAACTGAGCGGCTATGCCAAGCCGGATGAGCGCATCCTGGTGCTGGCGCGTTACCACCATCTGAAACCGGAAGCGCTGGCGAAAGCGGCCACCCGTTGGCCTAAACTGAATCTGGAGTTTATGACCATCCATGCCAGCAAGGGGCAGCAGGCGGAATACGTCATCATTGCCGGTTTGCATGAGGGGCGTGACGGCTTCCCCGCCGTGGCGCGCGAGTCGGTGTTGGAAGAGGTGCTACTGCCGCGGCCGGAGGATTTCCCGGATGCCGAAGAACGCCGTCTGCTGTATGTCGCGTTAACTCGAGCTAAACATCAGGTATGGCTGTTGCAGGATCGTGAACGCCCTTCGGTATTCGTTGAACACCTGCAGGATCTTGGCGTACCGGTGCAGAAAAAACCGTAAGCTCGGGCCTGGCGGCAGCCAGGCCGTGAGGACTATTTCAGGCGGTCTTGCAGGTAGCGTTGATAGTCGGGAATAGCGATCTCCACCTCGTTTTTGAACAGCGGAGAGTCGATCAGAAAGTCTGCGGTCGAGCGGTTGGTGGCCACCGGAATATTCCATACGGTCGCCAGCCGTAGCAGCGCCTTCACGTCCGGATCGTGCGGCACCGCGTTCAGCGGATCCCAGAAGAAGATCAGCATGTCTATTTTGCCTTCCGCAATCAGTGCGCCAACCTGCTGATCGCCGCCCATCGGGCCACTCAGCATGCTGGTGACGGGAATGCCGCTGGCGCGCTGGATCAGATTACCGGTCGTGCCGGTGGCGTAAAGCTGATGCTGCGCAAGAATGGTCTTGTGGCTTTCTACCCACTCCAACAGGGCCTGTTTGCGGTGATCGTGCGCCACCAGCGCAATATGTTTGCGCGCGGCGATAGTGCGGGTAGTCAATTCCATCTCGGTGTCCTTCGCTAATCAGGGGATGTGCGACAGATTACTGAAACTGTTTTTCACTGCCTAGCGTTTGCGCCTGAAAATGCGAAGAAAAGGCGCCTTTGCGGGGAAAGACGCCGGGAGGGATCAGCGAATCGGTTGTTTATTGGCCCAGCGCAGAAAGCGCTTCTGTGTTTCCTTGTCGGCCTGTTGGAACCAGTATTGCAACATCTGTTCCGACACGTTCTCACCTTTCAACGTCACCGTCGGGGCATTCAGCGGCGCGCCGGCCAACGCGAGGGTTGAGGGATTGCCTGCGTTCGCCTGCACAAAGGCCGGAACGGAGGCCGGGCGGTTCTGGCGGTTGTAATCGGTCATCACCTTTTCCAAATCGGTATTGAAGGTGACGCTGTCGGGATGCAGCGCATCATGCCGGAATGGCAAGGCGTTGCCGTCTTTATCGACCACCAGATAATTTAACGTTCTGTCAAAGCGTTGCGCATCACGATCGTTCTCGATGCGCGGCAGTTCGATCGCCACTTGGCTGATCTTTTGCGTATTGAAGGTGGCAACCAGCGGCAGGGACGTATAGGCCTGTGTATGCTGGCCGGAGCGTACGGTTTTGGTCACTTTAAACAGCAACTGGTGCTGCCCGCCGTCCAGTTCAAGGCTGTCGGCACCTTTTAACAACGAACCTGTCATTTTCTTGCCGTCGACCACCAGCAGGTCGATGTCCGGGGAGAGTTTCAGGGTCGTAGCCGCGGCAGGCATACTGATGCTGAGCAACGCCGCAACCACCAGACCAAATTTCATCATTATCTCCTTATAAAGTGACGTAGCTCTAAGTGTTGAACACGGCATAGGTTGTGTCAAAATTTTTCAATCGGGCATTTTGTTTACATTTTTACATATTTTATCGCGATTAGACACGACCGTGCGCAGCTGAACCGCGACAGCCTCTGACCATAAGATTGCGGTGAAGTTTCCCTCGCGTTGCGTTTAACCGAGCGAATGCCGATCGGTTACACTCGAAATGGAAAGTGACGCAGTGATAAACGGGAGTTGAAGATGCAAGATCAAGAGATTGTTGAGCTGTTGCAGCAAGTGAAAACTATCGCGCTGGTCGGCGCCAGCGATAACCCGTCGCGGCCCAGCTATGGGGTGATGGCGTATCTGTTGGCACAAGGGTATCAGGTGATACCGGTCAGCCCAAAACTGGAGGGGCAGACGCTGCTGGGGCAGCCGGTTTACCCTACGCTGGCCGCTATCCCACAGCCGGTGGATATGGTTGACGTGTTTCGCAATTCAGAGGCGGCTTACGGCGTGGCGCAAGAGGCGATAGCGATCGGCGCCAGGGCGCTGTGGCTGCAGATAGGGGTGATTAACGATCAGGCGGCGGCGCTGGCGCAACAGGCTGGGCTGCGCGTGGTGATGGATCGCTGCCCGAAAATAGAAATACCGCGTTTAGGGCTGGAGCGCTAAATAAAAAAGGGCCTGGCGCGATGCCGGGCCCTCTCGGGGTTTCTCAGGTCTTGGCGCGGTCAATTGCGCAAACGTGGCGCCTGTAACTGGTGACGGATGGATTCCGCCAGTTCATCCAGCGATGGTTGCTCGGGGTGCGCTTCCTGGGGCTCGCCATCCAGCTGCGCTTCCGCCAGATAGGTGTGCACCGGTTGGCCTTCCTCGTCTTCCATCACCACGTGGTACCAAGGGGCGGAACGCAGTTCGTCGTTCGCCGCTATCTCGTCAGCTTTGGGTTGTTCTAAAGAGTATTCCGGGTCGATATCGATCACGACGCCCAAATACCCCAGCAGTTTATGCCTAACCTGTTGTCCGATACCGAATTTGCTGGCAATCATGATGACCTCCTGAGAAACAATGCCTTGCTCATATATGGGGGCAAGGCAGCGCATTTCAAGTTACATCACCCGACAAGCGAAGCCTTTCAGATACAGCCCCTCAGGATACGTGGCGATCACCGGGTGATCGGCAGCCTGGCGGAACTGCTCTATAAATTGTACATCACGTCCGGCATCTACAGCGGCATCGGCCAAAATTTTCTGGAACAGGTCGGTCGGCATCAGGCCGGAGCAGGAGAAGCTGAGCAGAATGCCGCCTGGATTCAGCAACTGCAGCGCCAGCATGTTGATGTCTTTGTAGCCGCGGCAGGCGCTGGCCAACTGATTCTTGTTCTCGACGAACTTAGGCGGATCCATGATGATCAGATCGAATTTTTCGCCTTGAGCGCGGTAGTTGCGCAGCAGTTGGAACACGTCATCGCGAACGAACTCCGCCTTGCTCAGGTCCAGCTTGTTGAGCTCGACATTCTGTTTTGCGATGTCCAGCGCCGCCTGTGAGGTATCCACGCTGATCACTTGCTCGCAGCCGCCCATCAGAGCGGAAACGGCGAAAGCGCCGGTGTAGGAGAAGCAGTTCAGCACCCGGCGGCCGGCAGAGTAGTTCCGCGCCGCCAGGCGACTGTCGCGCTGGTCGAGGTAGAAACCGGTCTTGTGCCCTTGCTGAATGTCCACCAGCAGCTTCATGCCGTGCTCGGTAATAGGCAGCAGTTCCGGAGGCAGATCGCCCAGCACCGGGCCCTGCGCCAGCGGCAGGCCTTCTTTTTTACGCACCGCAACGTCGGAGCGATCGTAAATCGAACATTCCGGGTAGCAATGCTGCAGGGCGGAAAGCAGGGCCGGGCGCTGGTATTCGGCACCGGCGGACAGCAGCTGCAGCACCAGGTAATTCTGGAAGCGATCGATAGTGATGCCCGGCAGGCCGTCGGACTCGCCGGCGATCAGGCGGTATCCGTCCAGACCGTCACGCTGCGCGACCCAATCACGCCAGCTTTGCGCTTGCTGCAGGCGGCGAATGAAGAAATCGATGTTAATCTCTTCATCCTGTTGGAAAGTCCAGACGCGTGCGCGGATCTGCGACTCGGGCGAATAGGCGCCGCGCGCCAGCCACTTGCCCTGGCTGTCGAGGATATCGATGGTTTCACCGGAGAGGGCTTTACCCTCAACGCGTTGAACGGCGCCGGAGAACACCCAAGGGTGGCGACGGAGTAAGGACTTTTCACGTCCTTTGGCGAGATGTAAGCGCATGGTTAAACTACTTTTTATTCAATGGGTTAATTGGCGGTTTTGAAGAATTGCCAAAATAAGTTCGTCATCATAGCTGAATCTTACGGTGTTCACTACCGCGTTGGCTCGCATTGTATCGCGTTATCTCTGCTGACGTCACACCGTAGAGAGAGAAAGTGCAGCCTTCAAACTGAAGAAATGACAGCTTAAATAGGTGTATTATAGCGAGGTAGAGATGAACGCACGTCGAACAGCGTGTGAAGGCGCCTCGTTACCTGTAGGCGCCGATATTCGTCTGAGGCATTATGCTTTATAGGAAATAAGGCTGAATAGTAATGTTTTATTTTAATTAAGAGTGTTGCTGATTGTTTTTAAGATATGAATTGAAGGGAGTGCACCAGTGAGGATGTTTTTGTTTTTAATTTTTTTTATGACGACTAACACAGTATTAGCTAACGAGTGGGTTTTTCATGGTGATGAAAACACTATAAGTGATGGAGTATTAAAGATTTCGGTTCAGGCCGGGCATTATAAAATTTTATTTCCACCCACTGCGAACCCAAACTCAGGTGCTGTGTTGATTAACGGCGAGCGATTTTACGGCAACCGTTATTTTGGATTCGACGGCGAGCAAGCGGACAGAATGATTGATAGGTTATTAAAGGTAAAAAATGCTCAGGTTGAATATGATGATCGTTTTAAAACGAAAGTCGTTCGCAAGTTGGTTGATTTTTCTGATATTACATCATCCCTCGATAACTTGAAAAAAAATCATTGACGCCTCTCACATAATCGTCAATGGAGCAGATGGCTTTACTCGAAATAGGAATAGCGCTGCCGCTTGGTTGTCCGACGGTAAGTGTAACAACGACGGCATGTCGACGGTGCGCTTTCTTGTGAGCAAGCAGAGCCTATCATTCAATGGGGGTTGGGGATTGGTTTTTTTAATTAATTGATTGTTATCGTTTTATTATCGTAGTAATTGACTTCAGACTGTCGTTTGCCTCACGGAGGAAAGCCTATCCTCCGGGCGACGGTTTGTAAGTTCTTTGTAAGTTTTTTGTGATTTTTAGGTTTTTTCGCATTGACAAAAATCTTAACTTAATCTGTTATTGAGCACCTGATATTTATTATTTAGATGTTAGGATTTTTCTTAAATGGCTAAAGAAAGAAGCTTATCGTTTGATTTTTTGAAAGGGTTGCTTATCTTGCTCGTCATTGTGGGACATGTATTGCCTGGCAGTGCTGATGTTGGTTTGCGTGGGGCAATATATTATTTCCATATGCCGCTTTTTCTAGGGGTGACGGGCTACTTTGTTCGGCGCTATTTTCTTGATGGCGGCGTGATTAGTGTGCTGAAAAAGTATCAGTGGCGAATGATAATTCCTTATGTGTTGGCATTCGTTGTTTACAGTGTTTATTCTCTTTACTTCTCAGAAGAAGTAGGCTTAAAGCAACTCATCGGTCTATTTCTCTACCCCTACTATCATCTTTGGTATATCCCAGCAGTGATCATATTTGTGCTATATACTATGGTCATTTACAAGAGTAATTTCTTACTCGGTTTCTTTCTGTTCACTTCCGCCATATTGTCTATTGTCTGGTACTGTTACGCCGACACGCTGGAAAACCAATATGCCTGGCTGAAATTCATTGGTGATAAGCGTTTCTATTATTACTACTCCTTCTTTTTATTAGGCTTCCTGGTGGGGGATAAGAATTTTTACGGTAATCCGCTGGCATTGTTCGCTATCGCGTTGGCCGTAGGTATATTAGGGTATTATGAACCGAGCGGGGCACTGCTGGATGCCGCCTCATGGTTTGCATTTAATGCTGCGCTGTTGTTGTTGATGCTGAGTTTGTGTAAGCGCCTGAAGCTAAGAATTGAGGGCTTAGTGGTCAAAATGGGGCAGGTATCTCTGCCTATTTATCTTTGGCATGTGTTACCCATTTTGCTTGTCGGAGCAATGGTCGATAAGGATTCGTCAGGTTTTTATCTCAGCGTAACGGCCATTATTTTCGCCCTGGTCATCATATTTATCCGCTTGCGTGGCAAAAGCAGATTTATCGACTCTTTCTTTTACGGGGAAAGGGCCAACTGGCTACCCGCCGAAAAATAGAACGTCTGTCCCGGCCGAGGGGACTCGGCCGTCTACTTTTTACGTAAGCCTCCATTAGACAAATTGTTGTCCTATGGCTCCCTGTCTCTTTATCTTTTGATTGAGTTTCTATACTCAATACATCCTTATTCTTTAGACAAGACAACAGGGGGCGATTATGTCACAAGTTTGCATTGCTGCGTATGTGTATGGCGTGGTGCAGGGGGTAGGGTTCCGCTATTCCACTCAGCGGCAGGCCGAGGCGTTGGGGGTGACCGGCTATGCGCGCAATCTCGATGACGGCAGCGTTCAGGTGGTGGCCTGCGGCACACAGGCGCAGGTGGATAAGCTGGTGGAGTGGTTGAAACAGGGCGGCCCGCGCAGCGCGCGCGTCGAACGCGTGCTGGTGGAGCCGCAGGGGGTGGCCGATTACGCCGGGTTTGGCATTCGCTACTGAATGCTCGCCTGCAGCGGCGCTGCGTGCTGAGCGGTCAGATGCATTTCACCGGTTTCGGCAAGCCGGCGATTTTGGTGGCTTGTTTGGCCGGCCCTTTCGGAAACAGGCGATACAGATAGCGGCTGTTGCCTTTTTCTTCGCCGTATTTCTGCGCCATGGCTTTGACCAGCATGCGAATAGCCGGCGAAGTATTGAATTCCTGATAGAAGTCGCGCACGAAGCGCACCACTTCCCAGTGTGCTTCGGTGAGCACGATCTCTTCCTGCGCGGCCAGCAGCGGCGCCAGGCCCTCATGCCAGTCGGCGCTGTTTTTCAGATAGCCCTGCGCGTCAGTGTCGATAACCTGACCTTCAAACTCCAACATACTGCCTCGATAACGGATAATTCGGAACGGCCGCCAGTTTAGCAAATTTTTTCGGCCGCAAAAAACAAAGCCCCGCCGTAGCGGGGCCTGGAAGGCATGCGTAACGCGCGATCAGTTGCTGCGGGCGAAGCCCAGAATGCTCAACAGGCTGATGAACATGTTGTAGAGCGACACGTACAGGCTAACGGTGGCGCGAATGTAGTTGGTCTCGCCGCCGTGAATGATGTTGCTGGTTTCCCACAGGATCGCGCCGGCGGAGAACAGGATGAACAGCGCGCTGATAGCCAGGTGCAGAGCAGGGATCTGCAGGAACAGGTTGGCGATCACCGCCACCAGCAGCACCACAAAACCGGCCATCATCATGCCGGACAGGAACGACATGTCTTTACGGGTGGTCAGCACATACGCCGAGCAGCAGAAGAACACCGCGGCGGTGCCGCCCAGCGCCAGCATGATCAGATCGCCCGCACCGGCGTTCAGGAACGAACTGAGGATCGGGCCGAGGGCGTATCCCATGAAACCGGTCAGCGCGAAAGCCGCCAGAATGCCCGCCGGGCTGTTGGCCAGTTTATGGGTCAGGAACATCAGGCCGTAGAAACCGACCAGCATCAGCAGCAAGCCTGGCGCAGGCAGACCCAACATCGTACTGGCGGTCGCGGTCAGGGCTGAGAAAGCCAGGGTCAGGGATAACAGGAAATAGGTGTTGCGCAGGACTTTATGCGTGCTGAGCAGCGAGTCGCGCGAAGAAGATGAGACGACAATGCGGTCCATAATGATGCTCTCTCTTATCAGGCCATCACAAAATAATCCCGATGATAGGCAGCGCAAGCGCTTGATTAAAGTTTGTTTACCAATCTTTACCCTTAGTTATCATTATGGCAACAACGGGGAAGGTGTTCGTTTGATCGCCGCTTGCTTTGCCTGCGGCGATTTTTCGCGCGGTTGAACGCGTTTGGGCTTTACAAGCGAATAAGGTCTGTTTATAGTGCGCGTCGTTGCGGAGGGGTGGCCGAGTGGCTGAAGGCAACGGTCTTGAAAACCGTCGACGGGAAACCGTTCCAGAGTTCGAATCTCTGCTCCTCCGCCATACATTCTGACCCCGTGCTCTCTGAGCACGGGGTTTTTTGCTTTTGCGTGCGGATAAACCGGGGCGCTTCTGCAGGAAACGCGATCGGCTATTGATAAGGGCCATGCGTCGGTGAGATTATGCACCCATCAAGGTCGGCCGCTCGGATGCCTGCTGTTGCCAGGCGTTACCGGTGCGACAAGCAACGCCGCCTTATCAATTTCGCTTAATGCTCTTATGGAGACAGAGATGAACTGGTATCAAGTCGCCTTATGGACGATGATCTTTTTGAAGTCCGGCGCTTTTCTGGTGTTCGTATGGTGGTGGATGTTCAAACGCGCGACCAAACCTTATGTCCGCCCGCAAGACGTCGTGGTGGATGATACGCCGTACGATGAGAACCTCACCATGGAAGAGGTGATGAAAAACCATGGCATCGTCCGCACGGATATGTCGGTAAAATAATCCTCCCGCCTCCCCAACCGCTATCTGGGGCGTGTTTGCCAAGAGCACGCCCCCTTGTGTTTCTTCGCTGTCGCTTTATGGCATTCTGCTTTCACGTTAACGGCATAACGTGACCGGGAAAAGCACGCCATGAACGATGTACGCATCCTGTCGAACTTTACGCATCGAAAAAACGCCGTTCTTAATGCCGAGAGAGATCATGGGGATTTCTTTGGTCAACTCATCCGGCGCGTTATCGTCGGGGGCTTTGCTGATTTCTCGGTGGGTGGTCATGTAAAATCCGTGATCCAACCTCTTTATATCAAAGTTTATTTTCCTATCCAGGCTGTAGGTTTTTCCTCCCACGCTAATGTCCCCACGTTGAACGATCATGGCGCGATGCTCGTCATAGATGAATAAACTGCCCGTCACTTTTAGTTCCAGGTCATCGCCTGAAGCTAATCGTTTTTTTGTGATCGTATCGGCTTGGCAATTCATATGTACAGGTGCGGCGGGTGTTAAAACGCGAAGCAGGACAATGAAGAGAATCACTGCCAAAAATCCGATAATCAGTGTTTTTGGGTTGCGCAATGCGGCCATTTATTTTCCATTGAGAATTTTGTAGGTAACACACTGGGTGTATCGATCTTGCGAGCCGAGATAACACACTCCGAGGAAGGTGTTATAAATCAACGTATGTTTTTCGGAGGAAAAATAGATATCCGCCTTATTGGCTAGACAATCCACACCGCTGCCTTCTAATGCCTGGTTGACCATGCGTTTTTCCAGTTCGTCATCAATATGTTTATCTGCATCCAGAGAATATAGGGTGCAATTTTCTTTTTTTCCTAACGCAACTAAATTCTCCCGAGGTTGATCAGCCGGTTCGATAGGATAAAGCGTCGCTGCGATCAATAGAGGAATAAATACGCAGCAGACAGTGGCAACAGCGCTAACCTTTACCTTTTTCTGCGGCGGCACGTTGTGTGGTTCGGCAACAGGAGCCAGAGGCGAAAGCGGCTCTGAAGCATAAGAAGGCGGCGTTTCGCTGACGGTTACCTGCGGTGGCGGATAAATTTCAATCATAGCGGTGAAACAAAAACCGACTTTTGCCAGGGTCTTTATTGGGGAGGTTTCTCTGCCCAGAAGTTTGAATGCTTTCCTTATTTCACTAACGGCCACATTTAGACTGATCGATGAGCCTGAAAAACCATACTCTTCCCATACCTTTTTTATCAACATCTCGCGTTTCAATGGGATATTGGGATGAGTCAGCATTTCAATTAGCAGGCGCGAAGCCGGGTTGGATATCCGTATCGATGACTCATCATTATCAATGAGTTGGAGACGACACGCGTTTGCGTCATAGATGACGCAGAGGTCGATAATATATTTCATGTGTTCAGGTTTTTATAATGATATAGGCTTCCAGTTCACGGCTAGTATTTAGTGAAACTTCGGGTAGGTCAAGGTTCTGGGCGGGAAACATAAATAATTAAGGGCGTTTTTTTATTTTGTCGGCGAACGGAAAACGCAGTTCGTTGCCGTTTTTTATGTCATTTTTGGTGTTAAATTCTAAAAAAGTTAGCTTTCATAGATTATAATAATTAAAGTTTAGGTTAATAAAAATAATGTTCCTGCCGTTAATGATTTGATGCAGAATTATCTTAGTGTTTACGGCGCTTGTTTATGTGCCAATCGCTTATTGTTTGCTCCCGAACGGCAATGTGAGTTTTCCAAGAAAAAGACAGGTATTTAGTGCGAGGTATCGACGTTGTCTTTGACCATGGATGGAGGAAGTATGCTCAGTATCGGTATCGTATCTGAAAACATTTTCTTCAGAGAGGCGATAAAAAGAATATTGATGCCAAGGATTTTTCATAAAGATTACGTTATTGCCTACTATGACGATCTGCCTTTGGCTATGGGGCGAAATTGCCACGATATTCTGATCGTCGATGATGCGGTAAAAAGCATGTTGCGTTTCAGTATGGCTGTGGCGTTATTGGCTGCTATTCATGGTGTAAAGATTTTTCTGACGACGGAAGAGAAGCGCCGTCTGTTATTTCGCTCTGTCTCGCATGATATCGTCGTGCTCGATAAAAAAGGCAGTGTCCCCGGCATCAGTAAAGAGTTGTCTTTTCTGATGGATAATATCTCGCAGCATCCTGCATTGAATGGAAGCGTTGAGAGAGGAGTGGGCCGCCATACGAAAAGTTGTCTGACGGAAAGTGAAGTGGAAACACTCCATTTGCTTTCCTTCGGCTATACGGTGACTCAGGTTTCCAAGATTCTTGATAAAAGCGTAAAAACGGTCAGTACGCAGAAATGCAGTGCATTACGCAAAATGGGATTGAAGAATCGGGTGCGCAACTTACTGGAAATATCATCCGGTTTCTCGGAGGCTTCCTAGATATTCGTTATTTTCATCGTTTCTATTGTCGGGTGATTAATAACGTCATTGCTTGATTTTATAAAAACAGGAATGTGTTCATCCTTTTGCCTCTGTATTACGGGGAGGGATTGTTTTATCCCGCCGGCAGCGGCTGATTTTTATTTATTCTCTTAAACCAAACTGTTATGGAGTTTTATCTCATGATGAAGAAGATGTTTTCTGTTGCAATCATGGCGGCTGCGGTCGCTGCCCCTACGGCTTTTGCTGAAGACAATTCCGCCGGTGGCATCATTAACTTTACCGGCGCCATTACCGACACCACCTGTACGATTAACGGCGGAAAAAGCGCGGATTTCACCGTTGCGCTGAGCCCGATCTCGGTGACCGACGCGGGTAACACCGTTGGACCAATCACCAAGAACAAGAAGTCCTTCTCGCTGACCTTCTCCGGCTGTTCTCCGGCGGCCGGCACTGCAGGCACCCCGCTGAAAATCTACTTCTCCTCCGCGGATAACATCTCCACCGACGGCAAATATTTGCTGAACAATTCGGTCAACGAGAACGACGCTTCCGTCGCGAAGAACGTGGGCTTCTCTCTGGCTGAAACCGGTTCTTCCACCCCGATCCAGCTGAACGTGCCTTATGTCACCGACATCATGGGCGATAAAGCGGCACCGGATTCAGAAACCCTGACGCTGGACGCGTACTACTACAAAACCAACGCCGAAGCGGCAAAAGTGGGCGCTCTGAGCTCCAACGTGACTTACACCATTTCTTACCTGTAATCGCGCTGAAAGCCAGGCCCTTGATGGGCCTGGCCACCCGGGGGAACGATGAAAAAATATATGATGATAGCGGCGCTGTTGCTCGGTTCCGTTGGCGCGCAGGCCAATGTGGTGGTTAACGGTACGCGGGTGATCTACCCGGCAAACAACAAGGATGTGATTGTCCAGCTGCTAAATAACGGTGCCGATCCCTCACTGGTTCAGGCCTGGATCGACGACGGCGACATCAATTCCACCCCGGAAACCGCCAACGTACCGTTTTTGCTATCGCCACCGGTGGTGAAAGTGAACGGCAACAGCGGGCAGCAGCTGCGCATTCAGAAAATCGGCGCCGCGTTGGCGGCGGATCGCGAATCGGTGTTCTATCTCAACGTGCTGGATATCCCGCCGACGCCGGAAAACCTGCAGGGTACCAATACGCTGCAGTTGGCGATCAAATCGCGCATCAAGCTGTTCTACCGCCCGCAGGCCTTAACCCGCGGCGTAGAAAACTCGTTGGAAACACTGACGCTGCAAGCCAATGGCAAGGGATTCAACGTCATCAACAACAGCCCGTATTTCATCACGGTAGCGAATATCGGCCAGGGTGAGGACAAGCATCTGCTGGTTGATTCGCTGATGGTTGCGCCGTTTTCCACCCAGTTTGCTGCCAGCAAACGATCGGTCAGTAAGAACGCGCGTTATGACCTGATGTATATCGACGATCTGGGGGCTTACAAGTCTAAAGCCATCACCGCACACTAACCTGAAAGAACAACAATGAAGCTGAATAAAAAAGTCCTCTCGCTGCTGACCGCCTCTTCATTCTTGTTGCCGGATACGGCCTGGGCGGTGACGTTCGATACTTCGCTGTTGGCCGGCGAATCGCGCGATTCCGATCTTTCGCGTTTTTACCTCAACAATGACATGCCTGCCGGCCGGCAGGAGATCGATGTGTATGTCAATCATGACTGGAAAGGGCGCTACGCGCTGCTGTTTGGCACGCAACGCGACGATATTCAAATTGGCTACCAGGATGCGCAGCGGTTGGGCATCGATCTGAGTCAATTGCCGACACCTCAGGCGCCCCAGACGACGCTGTCGATCGCCTCGCTGGTACAGGGCGGGCGGTTCGATATGGACGTCGGCGCGCTGAGCCTGCGGTTGACGGTACCGCAGGCGCGGATCAACCGATCGGAAGCAGGATACGTGGATCCGGCTTTCTGGAATCGTGGCATCTCCGCGTTGACGCTGGCCTACAACGCGACCTACTACCACGCCGAGGCACGCGGCGAAGGCAATCGCAGCAACAATGACGATTTTTATACCGGGCTGGAATCCGGGATCAATCTGGCCGGCTGGCAATTTCGCGACAGCAGCAGCTTTCGCCACGGCAGCGGGCGGGGGAGCCATTGGCAAAACAACACGCGTTATCTGCAGCGCGGCTTCGCCGACATCAAATCCAACCTGACCGCCGGTGATTTTTATTCGCCGGGGGAGCTGTTCGACTCGGTACGCATTCGCGGGGTGGCGCTGGCGTCGGATATCAGCATGCGGCCCAACTCGCAGCAGGGTTTTTCACCGATCGTGCGTGGCGTGGCGCAATCCAACGCCCTGGTGAAAGTGGTGCAGAACGGCAACGTGATCTACCAGGAAAACGTGCCGCCGGGCGCCTTTACCCTCGACAGCATTCAGCCGACCGGTTCGGCGGGCGATCTGTGGGTGACGGTCAAAGAGGCTGACGGGCGCGAGCAGTCGTTCAGCGTGCCGTTTTCAGCCGTACCCAACATGTTGAAACAGGGTGTCAGCCAATACAGCGTACTGGCCGGCAAGGTAAACGAAAACAATACCGATTACGACCCCGGCTTTGTACAGGGCACCCTGCAGTACGGTTTCAACAATCTGGTAACGGGTTATGCCGGCAGCATTTTGAGCGACGATTATCAGGCCTGGCTGCTCGGCAGCGGCTGGAACCTGCCGATAGGGGCAGTGTCCATTGACCTGACGCATGCCGATACTCGCCTGAAAAACCGCCGTGAAAGCGGGCAGAGCTTCCGTATCGCCTACAGTAAATTTCTCGATGTCACCGCGACCAACTTCACGCTGGCTGCCTATCGCTACTCCACCCGCGGTTACTACAGCTTTACCGACGCCATTTACTCCAATGACGGCTATCGCCAGCTGGAGCGTCAGGTTGATCGCTGGCGCGACGAGGAGGGCGTGTCCGAACTGGATATGAACACCTGGGATGCGCTGCGTTCGGCTCGGCCGAAAAATACCTTTACGCTCAACCTGAACCAGCGTCTTAACGAAGGGTGGGGCACGCTGTTCTTCTCCGGCTCCCAGCGTGATTACTGGACGGCCAATGCGAAAAGCCGCGAATACCAACTGGGGTACTCCAACAATCTGGGGCGCGTCAGCTACTCCGTTTCCGCCAGCCGGGTGCGCAACAGCCAGCGTGAGGAAGAGACGCGCTATTACCTGTCGTTCAGCTTACCGCTGTCGGTGTTCGATAATAACGCCTACCTCAGCACCGGTCTGTCTGCGACGGACTCTCACTATCAGCAAAGCACGGTCAGCCTGAGCGGCAATGCGCTGGAATCCAACCGCCTGAGCTACTCGCTGAGCGGCAGCAATCGCAGCGGCGGCGACAATATGGCCAGCGTCAATGCGGCCTATCGCGCGCGCGCCTCGACGCTGGGCGTCTCCTACAGCGAAGGCGATGATTATCGTCAGAGCGGCCTCAGCGCGCGTGGCAGCCTGGTGGCGATCCCCTGGCATCTGCTGGCGTCGAACGAGATCGGCAACACCATGACGGTGGTCGAGGCGCCGCAGGCCGAAGGGCTGATGGTCAACGGCGACGAAAGCATCGTGACCAATGCGCAGGGGTTGGCGCTGGTGCCTTACGCCACGCCGTACCGGCAAAACTCGGTCACGTTATCGGATACCGGCCACAGCAGCGGGGCGGAAATCAGCGGCAACGTCGCCAACCATGTACCTTACTACGGCGCGGTCAGCTACCTGAAATTCGAGACCGACCAACGCCGGCCATTCCAGCTGCGGGCGCTGCGCGCCGATGGTGCACCGCTGCCGTTCGGCGCCGAAGTGATGGATGAAAACGCTCGGTCGGTAGGTTTTGTCGGCCAGGCCAGCGTGTTGTACCTGCGCGCTGAACAGCCGCCAACGGCGTTGACGGTGCAATTGCGCGACGGCAGTTGCCGCATCGCCAAACCGACTCTGGCGCTGGATGCGTCGCCCGGCGTTTGCCGCTAATACAGGATAACCGAATCTATGATCAGGCTGATTTTTTTGCTGCTGCTGTCCGGGCTGTTCAGCGGCTATAGCCATGCTTCCTGCTATGGCAAAGGAGCGGAGTTTGCGCCCCCGATTTTTGTTGATCTCTCCGATAAGCTGAGCGCCAATATGCCGGTCTGGGAGGCACAATATAATACCCAGTACACCGGCACATTTAACTGCAGCAAGTCCAAAAGCAACTTTTCCTACACCATCAAGCTTTCGCCGAAAGATTCGCAGGCCGCGATTTTCGGTTTTAACAACGGTCAACAGTGGATCCGGGCGGAAATCACCAACAAGATAAGCGACAGAACGTTGAGGGGGCGCGGGGAACACTCCGCGTCAGAGTTAAACTCGCCGATGACCATTCGTTATTCGCTGGTGCAAAAACCCAAGGATGGGCGGGTGGTGCCTGGCGATACCTTGATGCTCGATGACGTTTTACTGGTGAGCGATGTGACCGGCATCGGCATTCTGGAATTGCCGTTCTGGCTGTTGGAGCAAGTGGGGAAATTGCTCACCTGGTTGCTTACCGGCAACTGGCCTTATGACGATCGCGACATGTACGGCCAGCCGATGAACATCAAATACGCGCCGAAAACCACCACCTGTCGTTTCGACAACGCCGGCCTGACGGTCAGGTTGCCCAAAATGGGCATGGCGCAGGTGCTGAATAACAATCAACCCGGCTACACGCCGTTCTCGCTGAACATCAGCTGCCAGAACATGCAGCAGGAAGGCATCGCCGATCGCGCCGTTGAGATGTTCCTGTCCAGCAATAACCTGCTGGCCTCCGACGCCAGCGTGTTGACCAATGCCAATGCGGGCGGCGCGCAAGGAGTGGGGCTGCGCCTGGTCAAGCGCGACATGCCGAGCTCGCCGGTGGTATTGTCGCCTTCCAACGTCGATCGCGGCAGCGCCACTTCACTGTTTCATGTCGCCGCCGGCGGCAGCCTGAACAGTCACTTCATCATCGGCATGGGCGCTTATTATTACCCTTATCAGCGCGATGGCGTAACGCAGGGGGAAATCAACACCTCGGCCACGTTGAACATCATCTATCCCTGAGAGGCCCGGGAGAACCGGTGCGCAACCTGTTTCGCTCACCGGTGTTCCGTCGGGTGTTCGAAAATATGCGCGCCGGCGCCCTGTTGGCCCAAAATATCGTTTGGGTTGCGCAGCGGGCAGTCGGCGAGCGACAGGCAGCCGCAGCCGATGCAGCTGTCGAGATGGTCGCGCAGCACCGTTAGCCGTTGAATACGTTCATCCAGCGTTTTGCGCCAGGCGGAGGACAAAAGCCCCCATTGTTCTGAGGTCAGTTTGCTGCCGCTGGGAAAGCGGCCCAGCGTGGCGCGGATCTCCTCCAGTGGAATGCCCGCGCTTTGCGCGATCTTGATCACCGCGATGTAGCGCAACACCACCGGCGTGTAGCGGCGCTGGTTACCGGCGTTGCGCGTTGCCTGAATCAGCCCCTTGCTTTCGTAAAAGTGCAACGCGGATACCGCCACGCCGCTGCGCTTCGCCACTTCTCCAACGGTCAATAGCCGATAGGTGTTAATCGGTTCATTTCTTGCCATTCCACGTTCCTCAGCTTGACCTCAAGTTAACCTGAGGTTTTATAGTGCAGCCAGCCGGGCTTGGCAACCGGCATCTCTCGTCACCTGCCTGCGCTGCGTCGGGGGAAGGATGGCTTTGGCTGTAAAATCAGGAAGAAACCGTTACATGATGAAACGATACCTCATTATTGCCGCGCTGCTGGCGGCGCTAGCCGTCGCTGCGGTCGCGATGCGATCCACCGCGCGGCAAAGCGAAGGCGCGCCGGCCTATCCGCCGGTGAAAGTGGCGCTGGCGCCCGCACTGCGTGAACAGGCGGCGCGCAGTTACGCCGGCGTGGGCGAGCTGGAGGCGGCCAGCCAGGTGGAAGTGGCGGCAGAGACCAGCGGCCGCATCACGCGCATCCTGTTCGAATCCGGCCAAACGGTGCGGCAGGGGCAACTGCTGGTGCAGCTCAACGATGCGGTCGAGCAGGCTGAGCTGGTGCGCCTGCAGGCGCAATTGCGCAATGCCGATCTGCTGTTGGCGCGCATGCGCAAGCTGATGAACCTCAACGCCACCGCGCGACAACAGCTGGACGATGCGCTGGCCGAACGGGATATGGCGTTCGGGGCGGTGCAGGAAACGCAGGCCAAAATCGCACAAAAGGCGATCCGCGCGCCGTTCTCAGGCACCATCGGCATTCGTCGCGTGCATGAAGGGCAATACCTCAACGCCGCCGAGGCGGTGGCGAACCTGGTGGACGCCGATACGCTGCGCGTCAACTTCTCGCTGGACGAACAAAGCAGCGCCGGGCTGGCGTTGGGGCAGGCGGTGTCGGTGCAGGTCGGGGCCTATCCCGAGCGCGCTTTCCCCGCCGCCATTACCGCTATCGACCCGATGATCGGCAAATCCCGCACCGTGCAGGTGCAGGCGACGTTGGCCAACCGTCAAGGATTGCTGAAAGCCGGTATGTACGCGGGCATTCGCGTCACGCAGCAGCAGCGCGTGGCGGTGCTGACGGTGCCGGAAACGGCGCTGACCTATACGGCGTACGGCGATACCGTGTTTCTGGCCCAGCAGGGTGAAAAGGGCATGACGGTCAAGCGCGTCTCAGTCACCGTGGGTGAGCGCAACGACGGGCGCGTCGAGATCGTCAGCGGTCTGCAGGAAGGCGACCGGGTGGTGACTTCGGGCCAGCTCAAGCTGAGCGACGGCACGGCGGCCGAGCCGGTGGCGCAGGATACTCTGAACGCCGCCCAGGCCGGTTCCTGAGGAGAGGCTGATGACATTTACCGATCTGTTCGTGCGCCGGCCGGTGCTGGCGCTGGTGGTCAGCACCCTGATCCTGCTGTTCGGTGCGCTGGCGCTCAGCAAACTGCCGATCCGCCAATACCCGCTGCTGGAAAACTCTACCATCACCATCAGCACCGACTATCCCGGCGCGTCGTCCGAGCTGATGCAGGGCTTTGTTACGCAGCCGATCGCCCAGGCAGTGTCCTCCGTCGAGGGCGTTGACTACCTTTCTTCCTCCTCGGTGCAGGGGCGCAGCGTGGTGACGGTGCGCATGGCGCTGAACCGCGACTCCACCCAGGCGCTGACCGAAGTGATGGCCAAGGTCAACCAGGTGCGCTATAAGCTGCCGGAACAGGCTTACGATCCGGTGATTGAGCGCTCAGCCGGTGAAGCCACCGCTGTGGCCTATGTCGGTTTTTCCAGTAAAACGCTGTCCACGCCGGCGCTGAGCGAATACCTGACGCGGGTGGTGGAACCGATGTTCACCACCATCGACGGCGTCGCCAAGGTTGAAGTGTTCGGCGGGCAAAAAATGGCGATGCGCCTGTGGCTGGACAGCGATCGGCTGGCCGGCCGCGGTCTGACCGCTGCCGATGTGGCCGATGCGGTGCGGCGCAACAACTACCAGGCGGCGCCGGGCAAGGTGAAAGGGCAGTATGTGGTTGCCAACGTGCGGGTGAATACCGATCTCACCAGCGTAGAGGAGTTTCGCAATCTGGTGGTGCGCAACGACGGCAACGGTCTGGTGCGCCTGAAAGACGTCGGCACCGTGGAGCTGGGCGCCGCAGCCACGGAAACCAGCGCCTTGATGGATGGCGAACCGGCGGTGTTCCTCGGCGTCTTCCCTACGCCGACCGGCAACCCGCTGGTGATCGTTGACGGCATTCGCCACCTGATGCCGGCGATCGACAAGATGCAGCCGCCGGGCGTGAAGATGGCGCTGGCGTTCGAAACCGCGCGCTTTATTCAGGCCTCGATCGATGAAGTGGTGCATACCCTACTCGAAGCGCTGGCGATCGTTGTGGCGGTGATCTACCTGTGTCTGGGGTCGCTGCGCACCGTGTTGATCCCGGTGGTGACCATTCCGCTGTCGATACTTGGCGCTGCCGGGCTGATGTTGGCCTTTGGCTTCAGCGTCAATTTGCTGACGCTGCTGGCGATGGTCCTGGCGATCGGTTTGGTGGTGGACGACGCCATCGTGGTGGTGGAGAACGTGCATCGCCATATCGAAGAGGGGAAAACGCCGCTGGCGGCGGCGATGATCGGCGCACGCGAGGTGGCCGGGCCAGTGATCGCCATGACTCTGACGCTGGCCGCGGTCTATGCGCCGATCGGCCTGATGGGCGGGCTGACCGGCGCGCTGTTTCGCGAATTCGCACTGACGCTGGCCGGGGCGGTAGTGGTGTCCGGCGTGGTGGCGCTGACGCTGTCGCCGGTGATGAGCTCGCTCCTGCTGCCGGCCAAACAGAGCGAAGGGCGCGTGGCGCACGCCGCCGAGTGGTTCTTCGGCGGCCTGACGCGGCGCTATGCGCGCGCGCTGGATTTCTCGCTGCACCACCGTTGGGTGACCGGCACGCTGGCGTTGCTGGTGATGATCAGTCTGCCGCTATTGTACCTGATGCCGCAGCGCGAGCTGGCGCCGACCGAGGATCAGGCCATTGTACTGACCGCCATCAAGGCGCCGCAGCACGCCAACCTGAACTATGTCGAACGCTTTGCCTACAAGCTGGATGAGGTTTACAACCGCATGCCGGAAACCGAAAGCCGCTGGATCATCAACGGCAGCGACGGCACGGCGTCCGGTATCGGCGGCATCAACCTGACGCTGTGGCAGGCGCGCCAGCGCTCGGCGTCGGCGGTGCAGGCCGATCTGCAACGGGCGGTGAACGATGTTGAAGGCACCAGCATTTTCGCCTTCCAGCTGCCCGCCTTGCCAGGCTCCACCGGGGGGCTGCCGGTGCAAATGGTGCTGCGTACGCCGCAGGACTACCCGCAGCTGTATCGCACCCTGGAGGAGGTGAAGCAGAACGCCAGAAACAGCGGCCTGTTTATGGTGGTGGACAGCGATTTGGACTACAACAACCCGCTGGCGGAGGTGCGCATCGATCGCGCCAAGGCCAACAGTCTGGGGATACGCATGAGCGACATCGGTGAATCGTTGGCGGTGCTGGTGGGAGAGAACTACCTCAACCGCTTCGGCATGGACGGGCGCGCTTATGACGTCATCCCGCAAAGCCTGCGCGAACAACGGCTGACGCCGCAGGCGCTGGCGCGGCAATATGTCCGCACCCAGGACAATACGCTGGTGCCGCTCTCCACCGTGGTATCGGTGGCCGTTAAGGTCGAACCGAACAAGCTGACCCAGTTCAACCAGCAGAACGCCGCCACCCTGCAGGCCATTCCCGCGCCCGGCGTTTCGATGGGCGAAGCGGTGGCTTTCCTCGAACGGCAGGCCAATGCGCTGCCGGCCGAATTTAGCCACGACTGGCAGGGGGATTCGCGCCAATACACCCAAGAGGGCAGCGCGCTGGCGTTCGCGTTCCTGGCGGCCTTGGTGATCATTTACCTGGTGCTGGCGGCGCAGTACGAGAGCCTGAAAGATCCGCTGATTATCCTCATCACCGTGCCGCTGTCGATCTGCGGCGCCTTGCTGCCGCTGGCGCTGGGCTACGCCACGATGAATATCTACACCCAGGTCGGGCTGGTGACCCTGATCGGGCTCATCAGCAAGCACGGCATTCTGATGGTGGAGTTCGCCAATGAGCTGCAGATGCATCAGGGGCTGACGCGGCGCGGCGCGATTTTGCAGGCGGCGCAAATTCGTCTGCGGCCGGTGCTGATGACCACCGGGGCGATGGTGTTCGGTTTGATCCCGCTGCTGTTCGCCAGCGGCGCCGGGGCTGCCAGCCGCTTCGGCCTGGGGCTGGTGATCGTCTCCGGCATGCTGGTGGGCACGCTGTTTACCCTGTTTGTGTTGCCGACGGTGTATACGCTGTTGGCGCGCGATCACGCGGTAGCCTCACCCCGTCAGCGTGAGTTGGCCGCCGCGCAAAAAGCGCTGACGGAATAATCCGCCGGCGCCCGCGTGAAAAATAAACCCGCTTCGGCGGGTTTTCTCGTCAGTTTTTGCAGCCCATCAACTCCGGCAGGACGCCGGGTTTGCTCTTCAGCGAAGCCTGCACGTCGTCCGGCAGACCGGCCCAGATGATCAGGCCGGTGCGTTTCTCGATCTCGTCCACCGTCACGCGGAATTGGCAGAAATCGGCGCCCTTCGGCGTGTTCTGATCGAACAGGAAAGCGGCATAGTGGTTCACCGCCGGGCTGTTGTTGATGAAAATCACCTTCCAGTAGGCGCTGGGGATGGTGTGCGCTTTCTGGGTGCCCGGCAGTTTGCCCATATCGCGTTCATACAGCGGCCCGGTCACGGTATAGACCGACGAGATATCGGCGCGATCGATCAGCTTGCGTTCCTGATCTTCCAGCCGCGCCCAGGCGCCCTGGTTAAGATCGGACTTTTGCGGCGTGATGTTGGACAGGTAATTCAGTGATTCCCAGTCGGAGACGCCCGCCAGCGAGGCCAGCGGCGCCTGATGACCGCGATCGACCTTCAGCGCCGCGTTGGCGCCAGTGTAATCGGCGGGCGCCAACGTGTCCGCCGGGTTGAGCGCCGGATCGGTTTTCCAGTTGCGCGTCTTGCCGCTGGCCGGTGTGTCTTTGGTGATGTGATAAGCCACCCAGTTGGCGAACTTGGTGGTGCTGTTGTTGTTCAACGTATAAGCATGACGCACGATAGACACGTTGCTGCTGCCGCCGGTCGGGCAGCCGACCGCGCAGTTGTCGATGGATTCGAGCGTGTCGGCCGACGCCTGTGCGGCGAACAGCAGGGCGGCCAGGGCCAACATCTTGTTGTTAAAGCGCATATTCATATCCTCAATAAGTTAAAAAAGTACTGTATATATTTACAGTAAATTAAACTTATCGCAGTGAAACGAATACAACAATGCAACATATTCATGTTGTGAATGTGTCAGTCATGGTACAGCCACGCCGCACGTGAAATGCGGCGGAAATAAAAACGGCGTCCAACAGACGCCGTTTCAAAGGGGGGATTATTCCAGCAGGTCGTTGACCGTGCGGCGAACGTAATGCGTCATCTGCGCCAGATCGTCCGGTGATACCGGGCCGCCGCCGGCGCGCACCACCTGCTGTTCGATCTGGGCGATTTCCTGCTCGACCTTGTTGGCGATCTGCACTTTGACTATCTTGTCCACCGAAGACAGCAGCACCTTCAAGACGACTTTCAGCGCGATGTTTTCGCAGAACGAGTCGTAGTGATGAACCGGCGGCGGCGGGGCCGGAGCCGGCTCGGGCGCGCGCGGAGCCAGAGCCTTGAAGCTGTCTACATTTTCAATAATAAGATCCATGTCTCTTATTAGTTCATCAAAATCTTTAGACACTGACTTATTCCCTTCGCTGTGCGCAAAAAACAGAACGCCCGTCCTCAGGCTGAAAGCGGATGAGCGACGGGCAGAACGAATTCGGGCCTGGCCTTCAGACGCTGAATGGCCGGGGGAGGGGCATTCTAACCTTGCGGCGGGTCGGCAACAAGATGGGGCCGTGCGAATGCGCGGCCCTTTGGATCACGAGGCTGGAGGGCGCTTAACTTTTCAGCTTGGCGGTGATTTTGGCCACGTGTTCGCCCTGATAACGGGCAATGGTCAGCTCTTCGTTGCTCGGCTGCCGCGAGCCGTCGGCGCCGGCGATGGTGGTGGCGCCATACGGGGTGCCGCCGCGCACCTGTGAAACGTCAAACAGCTCCTGCGTCGCATAGCCGATCGGCACGATGATGAAACCGTGGTGCGCCAGCGTGGTCCAGGTCGAACTGATGGTCTGTTCCTGGCCACCGCCGGTGCCGGTGGAGGAGAAGACGCTGCCTACCTTGCCGTACAGCGCGCCGGAAGCCCACAGGCCGCCGGTCTGATCGAGGAAGGTGCGCATTTGCCCGGCCATATTGCCGAAGCGGGTCGGCGTACCGAAGATGATGCCGTCATAGTCCGCCAGCTCTTGCGGGGTGGCGACCGGCGCCTGTTGATGTTGTTTGCCCCCGGCCTTGGCGAAGGCCTCCGGCGTCATGGTTTCCGGCACGCGTTTAATCGTCACGTCCACGTTATCGACCCGATTCACCCCTTCGGCCACCGCCTGCGCCAGGCGTTCGATGTGGCCGTACATTGAGTAATAAAGCACCAACAGTTTCGTCATGTTCCGTACTCCCGCTCAGATGATTAACAAAAACCCCTGATAAGCATAGAAGCGAATGGCGAACTTGGCGTTACGGCGTTACTTGATGCCGGCGATCGCCAGCAGGGCGCCAAAGGCGATCAGCAGCCCGCCAAAGGTGCGGTCGATGCCGCGGCGCAAACGCAAAAAGCGCGCATTGACGCCCGGTGCGGAAAATAGCAGCGCGACGGCGGCAAACCAGAAGATATGGACGGCGGCGATAAAAAGACCATAGCCGATTTGCACGCCGAGCGGGGTGTGCGGAGAAACCACCTGCATGAACAGGCTGACGATGAAGATGGTGGTTTTCGGGTTTAACGCGTTGGTGAAAAAACCGGTTTTCAAGGCGGCGAAATCGCTGATGGCGGCCGGCGCTGTGCTGGGGGCTGCGTCATGATGCGCCGCGTTGCGCAGCAGCGTAACGCCGAGGTAGATCAGGTAGGCGGCGCCGATGGCTTTAAGCAGGTTAAACAACCAGGGCGACTGTTGAATCAATACGCCGACGCCAATCAGCGTATAGCTGACATGGACCAGCACCCCGGCGCCAATGCCGCAGGCGGTCAAGACGCCGGCGCGGCGCGAAAGCAACAGGCTATTGCGCGAGACCATGGCAAAGTCCGGCCCCGGGCTTATCACGGCGAGTAAAGTAATGGTGACGACAGCGATGAGTTCAGTCATAGTTATCCTTGCGGTGTTTATCAATAGAGTGACTGATTTATAAGAGTAATTTTTCTCGGTGACAAACGATGAATAGTGACAATATCGGTGAGAAAAACTCACGCAAAACCGGCAGGCCGTTGCCGTTGGGCGGGCTGCGCTGCTTCGAGGCCGCTGCGCGGCTGGAAAGTTTTACGCAGGCGGCGCAGGGGCTGAATTTGACGCATGGCGCCGTCAGCCGGGCGGTGCGGGCGCTGGAAGAGGAACTGGGCGTGGCGTTGTTTGAGCGCCGCCATCGGCGGGTACTGCTCACGGCGGCGGGCCGCAAGCTGTTTCAGGCGACACAGCAGGCCTTCGGCATTCTGGATCATACCGCGCTGGAACTGCGTCAGCAGGCGCTCGACGCGCCGCTGGTCTTGTCCTGCGAACCGACCTTATTGATGCGTTGGCTGATCCCGCGTCTGCCGGCTTTTCAGCAGGCGCACCCGGATATCAACTTACAACTGGTGGCCGGTGGCGGGCCGTTTTCGTTCCATGACGGCATTACGGCGGCGATCAGGCGCAATGACTTCGATTGGGGAAAGCAGGTGCATAGCCTGGCGCTGTTCAGTGAAAAGGTTGGGCCGGTGTGCCAACCCGAGGCATTGGCAAGGATGACGAGCACCGAGGGCAGCCTGCGGAGTTTGCGGCCCGGCACTAAACTGCTGCATTCTGCCACCCGGCCGGATGCCTGGCGGCACTGGGCGCAGCAGCAGGGGATGGCGTTGGCAGGGCATTCGGAGCAGCGCTTTGATCATTTCTATTTCAGCCTGCAGGCGGCGGTCGCCGGTCTTGGCCTCGCGATCGGCCCGTGGTTGCAAGTGCGAGACGATCTGGCCGCCGGTTTGTTGAGTGCGCCGTTCGGTTTTACGCCCGACGGCAGCGGCTATTACCTGCTGTCGCCGCAGGCGATCGTGCCGGGCAGCGCGTTGGCTCGGCTGGCCGAGTGGCTAACGCTCACGGCAGACGCCTGAGTTTTTGCGCCAGCCGCTGTTCCTGCCAGCGGCTGAAGACGTTGCGCAGCAGCAGAGTGCGCACCGCCCGCATGACCAGCGCGAGGCTCATGCCGCCGATCGCCCACAGCGACCAGAGATAGTGCGGGTGGGTAAACCAATTGATGGCGAACAACATCACGCCAATCACGGCGAAACGCACCGCCATGCTCAGCAGTTTGCCTTCTGCCGCGACCTGGCTACGAAGGCGCTGTTCGTCAGGCTCCTCCTCCTCCATTGTCTGTTGCGGCTGTGCGTTGAGATCGCGGACCTGCACGCCCAGCGCGGCGGCGATCGCGGTCAAGGTTTCCAGGCTGGCCTGTTCGCCGTTTTCAATCCGCTGTACGGTGCGGGTGCTGAGGCCGGCGATGGTCGCCAACTGTTCCTGCGACCAGCCTTTCTCCAGACGTAACGGCCTGATGCGGTACTTTTGCATGATGCACTCCCGAGTTCGCTGTCACTGTCATCCAGTGTAGGAGGCGCGGGGTGGCGGCGCCACGACAGCGGCACGACAGCGACACGACATCCGCCGCCGGCGCGGGCCGGCGGGCAGTCAGAAGGCGACGTTGCGGATAAAGCGCAGCGGGAGGTCGCCGTGGTTGGCGTAAGCGTAACGTTGATCGCTGTTGAAGGTTTGCGCGGCGCCGGCGCTGAGCGTCAGCGTGCCTTGTTCCAGTTCCAATGTCAGGGTGCCGGCAATCACGTAGATCATTTCACTCCAGCCTTCGGCGTCCGGCGCCGAGTCATAGCGCTCACCCGGCATCAGCGTCCATTCCCACAGCTCGGCCCGTTGGCGCGCCGGCACGCTGGCGGCGAACAGCGCCTGGCTGCCCGGCTGTGCGCCTTGCCAGGCCAACTCGCCCACCAGATGGTTGCCGCGAGCCTCCGGTGCCTGAATCAGATCGGTAAAGGAAATCGCCAGGGCGGCGGCGATCTTGTCGAGTACCGCCAGGCTGACGTTGCGATCGCCGGCCTCGATGCCTGCCAGCATGCGGCGGCTGACGCCGGAAAGCTCGGCCAGCGCCATCTGGCTCAGGCCCGCCTGTTGGCGGTAGCCGCGCAGATTGCTGCTCAGGTACTGCAGCACTTTGGGGGGATCGGTTTTCGCGTTATGCGCCGTATTGCTCATCGCCGGACTTTATCTCATACTGGCAGGATCTGTGCATTATATTGCACTCAGCAGGAAGGGCAAGCCGGTGTCAGCAGCAAAAAAATCCTTTATTTCCGCCGTGGTTCCGCAGATCAGGCTGCCGGAAGCGGTGTTGATTTTCATCACGATGATCTGGGGCGGCACCTTTTTGGCGGTGCATCACGCGATGCAAGTCAGCGGGCCGTTCTTTTTTGTCGGCCTGCGTTTCGCCACCGCCACGCTGGCGTTGACGTTGTTTTCGCTGCGCGTGCTGCGCGGCCTGACCCTGTATGAACTGAAGGCGGGCGTGCTGATCGGGCTGGCGATCATGTTCGGCTACAGCATGCAAACCGTCGGTCTGCAGACGATTAGCAGCAGCCAATCGGCGTTCATCACCGCCATGTACGTGCCGATCGTGCCGCTGTTGCAATGGCTGGTGCTGGGGCGCTTCCCCGGCATCATGTCGTGGATCGGCATTCTGCTGGCCTTTACCGGCCTGATGCTGCTGGCGGCGCCGAGCAGCACCGACATGACGCTGAGCCTCGGCGAAATGCTGACGCTGGCCGGCACGCTGGGCATGGCGGCAGAGATCATCCTCATCGGCGCTTTCGCCGGCAAGGTGAATATCCGCCGCGTGACTATAGTACAGCTGGCGACCGCCTCGCTGGCCTCGTTTTTGATGATGCTGCCGACCGGCGAGTCGCCGCCGCCGTATTCGGATTACCTGCTGTACAGCGCCATAGGGCTGGGGCTGGCCAGCGCGTTGATTCAACTGACCATGAACTGGGCGCAGCGCAGCGTTTCACCCACGCGCGCTACGGTGATCTACGCCGGTGAACCGGTCTGGGCGGGCATCGTCGGGCGGCTCGCCGGTGAGCGTTTACCGGGCGTGGCGTTATTGGGGGGCGCGTTGATCGTGATTGGGGTGGTGGTCAGCGAGCTGCGCGTGCGGCGCAAGGATAAAGCGGCGGTGGCGACGGAAGCGGATTAGCGCAGAGGCGTAAAAAGAAAGGGGCGGAGAGATCCGCCCCTTTTTGCATCACGCGGTTTTCTTCTTGCGCAGGAACACGTAAGACAGGCCGAGCACGATGAACCACAGCGGGGTGACGATCAACGCCTGGCGGGTGTCTTCGCGCAGCGACAGCAGCACCAGCACGAACACGAAGAACGCCATGCACACCCAGCACATCAGTTTGCCGGCAGGCATCTTGTAGATCGATTTCTGGTGCAGCGCCGGGCGCCGTTTACGGTAGACCAGGTACGAGCACAGGATGATGGTCCAGACGAACATGAACAGAATCGCCGAGACGGTGGTCACCAGAGTGAAGACTGTCATCACGTTCGGGATCAGGTAAATCAACACCACGCCACCCAGCAGGCAGATGCAGGAGAAGGTGAGGCCGTTGGCCGGCACCGCGCGCTTGGACAGGTTAGCGAACGATTTCGGCGCGTCGCCTTCCTGCGCCAGCCCGAACAGCATGCGGCTGGTGGAGAACACGCCGCTGTTGGCGGAAGAGGCGGCGGAGGTCAGCACCACGAAGTTGATTACGCTGGCCGCGGCCGGCAGGCCGATCAGCACGAACAGCTCAACGAACGGGCTCTTGTCAGGCACCACGGAGTTCCACGGCGTTACCGACATGATGACGATCAGGGCGAACACGTAGAACATGATGATGCGGATCGGAATCGAGTTGATGGCGCGCGGCAGCGACTTCTCCGGATCCTTGGTTTCCGCGGCGGTGGTGCCCACCAGCTCAATGCCGACGAAGGCGAATACCGCGATCTGGAAGCCGGCGAAGAAGCCGCTGATGCCTTTCGGGAACATGCCGCCGTCATTCCACAGATGGGTGAATGAGGCCACGGTGCCGGTCGGCGACTGGAACTGCATGGCGATCATCACCAGCCCGGCGACAATCAGCCCGACGATGGCGACGATTTTAATCATCGCAAACCAAAACTCCATTTCGCCGAACATTTTCACCGTCGCCAGATTAAGGCCGAGCAGCAACAGCACGCACAGCAGTGAAGCGATCCACTGCGACAGCTCGGGGAACCAGAACTGGGCGTAGGCGGTGATCGCCACGACGTCGGCGATGCCGGTGACCACCCAGCAGAACCAGTAGGTCCAGCCGGTGAAGAAACCGGCCCACGGGCCGAGCAGATCCGCGGCGAAATCGCTGAACGATTTGTATTCCAGATTGGACAGCAGCAGCTCGCCCATGGCGCGCATCACGAAGAACAGCATAAAGCCGATGATCATGTACACGAAGATGATCGAAGGGCCGGCCAGGCTGATGGTTTTACCGGAGCCCATAAACAGACCGGTGCCGATGGCGCCGCCGATGGCGATCAGTTGAATATGTCGGTTAGTGAGGTTTCGCCGTAGATGATCTTCTGAAGCGGGCGTCGCGTCAGTCGCTATTTTAGAGTGATCTACCATCTGATGATGTCCTGTTTTACCTGTCATTAGTGAAGTCGTGAGCTCTGAAGTGGCTCTTTTTTATACATTTATCCGGTTGATCCGGCTTTAGTAAGGTAGTGCAATAACGCCACCTTTGTGCAACATGTTTACAACATTTATACGTGGGATAAAAGTCGATCAATCTTTTACACGGAGGAGGCAAATCGGACGTTCAGGGAGCGGAAGATTACTCTTCAAAAGATGGGATTAACAGACCTTATGCGGCTTATCTCGTTGATTAAACAAAGGGTTGTAAAATTCGCATGAGAAAAAGTAATGAGTGGAAGCGTTTGACAGCAGCACTGACGAGGAGGGCAACTTACCGCGTTGGGTCGTTAGCTCAGTCGGTAGAGCAGTTGAAGCTTAATCAATGGGGCACAGGTTCGAACCCTGTACCACCCACCAACCAAATCAGCGTGTTACGCTCAGGCTTTTCTCTGCTTGTTCCCTCGTTGCGCCGTTTTAAGCGCGCTTTTTGCAAAAAAATTCGCATTTTTCGACTGATGTTCAGAAAGGTGATCTGGCGCAAACTGCGGTGTCGCACTGCAGTTTATACGGCAAGAGAGGCTGTGCGCTGGCGCAATGTCGGCGCAGGGGCGAGCCATTTGCCCAAGAATCTTTCAGGTCAAGAAGCGGGGGAATAAATGCGCCGCCGACATCAAAAGCAGCGCCCAGACGCCGGCCGAGAGCGCGGCGGTGGCATAGACGCGCCGCGCCGGCAGTTGCAGCATGCCGGCCATCAGCGGCACGGTGTAACGCATCACCGCCAGAAAACGCGAGGCGAACAGCAGCGGTAGTCCGCGCTTTTGCAAGGAACGTTGCGCTTTGCGCAGCGGGGCGTGAAAGCGTGCCGGCAGTCGGCGGCCAAGATCGCGGCCGTGCAGCCGTGCGCCACAGTGGAAAGACAGGATCGAGCCCAACGCGGCGCCGAGGGCGATGGCCGCCCAAACCGCGCCGAAGGGCAGCGCGTGCTTGCCTGCAACGATGCCCATCAGCAGCGTCACCGAGGCGGGCGGCAGGGCGGAAGACACCACGATCACGGATTTTCCCAGCGCGAACAGGAAAATCAGCAGCAGCAACATCCCCGGTTCCGGACTGTATTTGGCGATAATGTGCGTCAATTCATCCATTTAACACCTGCGGGCGAGAGGGCTGAGTGCCAGTGTCCCATCCGCAGGTTCAATAAGGGTTAAATAACGCGCCGCTATCCGGCAATCTCTGCGTCTTGCTTGCTCACGTCGGCGCGCCGGTTTCTGAGCGCCCACAACAGCGTGGCGCACAGCAGCGAAAAGGCGGCCAGCACCAATGGCCCGGCATGCGGGCTGTGAAAACGCTGTTCCGCCTCCGTGCGGATCAGCGGGGCTAAAAAGCTGAATGCGGCGCCGAGCGTGGTGCAAAAACCGATGCCGGCCGCCA
Source organism: Macroglossus sobrinus (assembly GCA_004027375.1). Taxonomy (NCBI): domain Eukaryota; kingdom Metazoa; phylum Chordata; class Mammalia; order Chiroptera; family Pteropodidae; genus Macroglossus; species Macroglossus sobrinus. The sequence goes on along the minus strand of PVKZ01000031.1, from coordinate 18,795 downwards.
GCGCCGGGCCGGTGAGCACCTGCGCGGGAAACGTCCAGAAAATCGGCTGCACCGCCAGGAAACTGACTGCGCAGCAGCTCAGGGCGACGATGGCGAGCAGAGGGCCGGCATAGGAAGACACCACCAACCCCAGCGCTGCGGCGACCATGCACCCGACGGCGATCGGTAATCTTCTGGCGGTGTTTCTGTCGGCATAGCGCGGCAGGAAATAGACGCCCAGCGCGGAGAACGCCCAGGGGATGGCGGCCACCAGCGAGGCCTTGAAGCCGAGATGGGTGCCCATCAGCGAAGCGACCTGCGACGGCAGGAAAAACATCAGGCCGTATACGCCAATCTGCAGGGTGCCGTAGATCAACGCCAGATGCCAAACGGTGCCGCTGCTCATCGCCGCTTTGACGCTGCTGGTTTCGGTCTGCTGCTGTTCATCGGCCAATTGTGCCACCAGCGCCGTGCGTTCTTCCTCGGTCAGAAAGCGGGCCTGCCGTGGGTTATCGTCGAGATAGAAAAAGGCGAAGACGCCAAGGGCGACGGCCGGCAGCCCTTCCAGCACGAACATCCAGAACCAACCGGGTTTACCCAACACGCCGTGCATCTCCAGCAATGCCCCCGACAGCGGTGAGCCGAGCGTCAGGGCCGCCGGCACGCCAAGCACGAAAATGCCAATAACCGAGGCGCGCACCTTATTGGGAAAATAGATCGACGCCAGCAGCAGGATGCCGGGGTAAAAGCCGGCTTCGGCGATCCCCAGCAGAAACCGCAGAACGATAAATTGCTGTTCATTGGTCACCAGCCCGGTGCAGGCCGACAGCGCCCCCCACAGCGCGGTGGTGGCGCTGAGCCAGCGTTTGGCCCCCCAGCGGTTCATCAGCAGGTTGGCCGGGATGCCAAACAGCGCATAGGCGGCAAAAAATATTCCGGCGCCCAGTGCAAAGGCGGATTGCGACAGCGCGATATCGATGGCCATCGCGTCCTTGGCAAAGCCGACGTTAACCCTATCGATAAACGCGATGAAGTACATGGCGAACATCAAGGGCACCAGTCTGCGCCAGGTTTTGCGAATGGCGGCGTTGAGCGCAGGAACGGCATAGGTGGCGTGATTCACTGGCGGTAACCTCTCTTCTGAGAATGACAAGCGTCGGTCATAAGGACCGTCCTGGCGCCGTTGCCCTCAACACGACGGTAACAGCGGACTTTCTTCGCGAGCCTTAAAGGTCTAATGGTCAGGCCTTTAAGGGTGAAAAAAATGCCGCATATCGGGTCGGCAGGTTGATGCAGACATCACCATGGTGAATGGTGTGTTGCTTTTTTGTTAATCAGACGTTCACACAGGGCCAGGGCGCGTTCAAGCGCTTTGATCGAGATCTGTGTGCGCTATCACCGAATTGGCAACCCGGCGATAGACCTGGAGTATGGCGCTTTCATCTCGGGAGTGAGGACGATAAGGTGAGGCACGGCAAAACAGAATGCAGGAGCGCAACATGCTGAAGGTCATCGCTGAAGATTTTATCCACCCGGAACACATTGACACCGTTATGCCGTGGTATCGCGAGCTGGTGGAGAAAACCCGTCAAGAGCCGCTGAACATCAGTTATGAACTGTGCATCGACCAGCAGGATCCCGGGCATTTTATTTTTATCGAAAGCTGGCCGGATCGCGCTGCCCTGGACGTGCATTGTCAGACCGAGCATTTCACCCGGCTGGTGCCGCAGATCAATCAGTATCAACGCAAGCCTTGCACCTTCCTGTTTATGGAGGCATTTCCTGAAACAGGTGATAAGTAGGCGAAAAAATCCCCGCAGGGGGCGGGGTTAATGGCTTCTCAACACTATCTTGATCTTGTTGTGATTAAAAAATAGGCTGATAATGATTTTCATTCTCTAAGAATGCTCTTAAATTAATCAATCTGGTGAATGATTCACCGCCTGCTTTTCGCTGGCGGTTTTAATGGCGCGCAACATACGGCGCCGTATCAACCCGCTCACCAGGCGAATAGCATACCAATAGGGGGTAAACCGCCGCCGGCTGGCGTCGTCAGGGCAGAAGATGCGCGTTTCCGTCACCAGACGACAGCGCCCGCCCTCGGGGGAACTCACAACATAACCCAGCGCCAGTTTGGCGACGCCGGGCTGAGCGAAGGCCAGAAAGCCCGCCCCGTCAGCGACCTGCTCCAGACCGTATTCAGCCTGCCAAAAGCGGCCGATCAGGCCATAGACCAACGCGCTGTCATCCTGCTCAAGCAGGCAAAAGTTATGCAGGCCAAACGGCGGCGGGGTGGGCGTTCGGCGCGGCATCAGCCGCGCAGGCAATTCGCGCAGCGCTATCATGCTGCGGAAGAAACGATCGTGCTTGGGATCGTAGGCGGCCACGGCCGTCAGGATCCGCGCCTGCGGCGCGGCGATGGCGATCGCATGCCGTTCCGAGAACTGGTATTGCCCAAGGTATTTATTCAGCAACGTCATGCCTTGCATTCTCCCGCCATTCACTTTGCAGCAGGGCGAAACCGAATTCGTCGCCCCATGCGCCTTTGAAAAACACGTTTTGCCGCCAATAGGCCTCGCGCCGAAAACCCAGTTTGCCGAACAGCGTGGCGGCGGCAAGATTACGCGCGTCCACCACCGCAGTAATACGGTGCTTCGCCAGCGGCCCGAACAGCAGAGCGATGACGGCGTTCAGCGCCTCGCGCGCCAGCCCTTGACGCTGGTGGCTGGGCGCGAAGGTCACGCCCAGTTCAGCCTGGCGCCCCTCATCGAAGAAATGCACCGCGATATCGCCGAGCAACGCGCCGTCCTCGCGGCGTTCGACCGCCAGTTGAAACCAGCTGTCGTCACGGTTGAATTCGAGCCGCCGTTGCTGTGCGAAAAAGGCCTGTGCCTCGGCGACGCTGTAGTCGCTCCAGCTTTGATAGCGCGCCACGTCAGGGTGGCTGCGGTAGGCGGTAAAGTGGGGCAGATCGTCGGCGGTGAACGGGCGCAGGATCAGTCTGGGGGTCAGCAAAGGCAAGTGGCGCATTGTTTTTCCTTATCAGCGCATTAGGGCTACCGGCAGTGTAGCCCAGCGCCGACAGGCGGGCTGCGTAAAATGAGCGGTGGAGGACAAACGGGAAATGCCGGTTCAGGCGAACCGGCAGGGGCATTATCGGCGGGCGGCGGCCTGACGCAGGCGCTCGACCGGGCCTTGTTGAAAATCGAATGAGGGGGCTTCTTGCCGTGCCAGCCCCTGGCGCACAATGGCCTTAACCGCCTGGCTGGCGGCAAGATCTTTTCCGGCGATCTGTTCGGCGATGCGCAGCGCCTCTTCCCGGGCCGCCCCCTCGCTGATGCGAGAAATGGCGCCGTGTGACAACGCCTCCTGTGCGCCGACGGTTCTGCCTGTCAGCAGCCAGTCGAGCGCGACATAGGGAGAAATACGCGCCGGCAAGCGCGCGCACCCGCCTTGTGCGGCGACTAACCCGAGCCCGGTTTCGGGGAAGCTGAAGCGCGCGTTCTGGCCGGCGACGATCAGATCGCACGCCAGCGCCAGCTCAAATCCGCCCCCGAACGCGATGCCGTCAACGGCGGCGATGATCACCTTGGCGATCTGTGCATGGATCAGCCCGCCAAACCCCTCCGGCGTGACGATGGGCAGTTCACCCTGATGAAAGGCGTTGATATCCATGCCGGCGGAAAATACCGCCGGTTGACCAGCCAGGACGATCGCTCGCACCGAGTCATCGTTATCCGCCTGCCGCAGGTAAGTGCGGATCAGCTCGGCCATCTGCAGGTTGATGGCGTTTTTTTTCTCCGGCCGATTGAGGGTGATGACCGCAACCTGCGCGCCATAACGTTCGTAAAGCACCGGCGGTGATTCACTCATCGCTGGCCTCCCCGCGGAAAAAGATCAGCGTCAGCAGCAGGGCGATGGCGCCGAGCGGCAGCGAAAACAGCGGCAGGTAATAGGCCGGCAGCGCGTAGAGCGCCAGGCCGCCCAGCATGCCGCCCGCCGCGATGCCGGCGTACAGTACCGAGCTGTTGAGCGATACGGTCAGCGCGCCAAAGCGTTTCGATAGCGACAACAGGTGATGCTGGATCGGCACCAGATACATCCAGCCGGTGATGCCCCAGACCAGAAAGATGGCCAGCACCCACCATGGGGAAGTGACATAGAAGGCCAGCAGAAACAGGGACAGCGTCTGGATTGCCACGGAAAACAGCAGCACGAACTTGCTGCCGAGGGCATCGGTTAACGCGCCGGAGGCAAAATTGCCGATCACCGCGCCAATGCCGAACACCAGCAGCGCGAGGGGCAGGATCGCCTGCGGGCCGAACTGGGTGTTTTTCAGCAACACGCTGACGTAGCTATAGACGATGTGTTCCGAGCAAACGGCAAAAAAGGTGATCAGCAGCGTGGTCAGCACCGCCTTTTGTCTCAGCGGGGCGAGCCGCTCTTTCAGCGAATGCTTGCCCGGAGGCGCAATGGCCCGCAGCGCCAGCGACAGGCCCAGCAGCGCAATCGCCCCCAGCAGGGCGATGAACAGGAAGATTTCACGCCAGCCGATCAGTTTGGCGAGAAAGGTGCCGAACGGAATACCGAGCGCAATAGCCAACGTCATGCCCCCATAGACGATGGAAATGGCCAGGCCGCGGCGTTTTTCCGCCACCAGCCCCACCGCGGCGGCGGCGGCCTGCGGCGTGTAACAGGCCGCCCCCAATGCCGCCAGCACTCTGCCGAACGAGATCTGCAGGTAGCTGGTGGCCCAGGCGCAGGCCAGGTTGCCGGCGATGAACAGCACCAGCGCCAACTGCAGGATATGCTTGCGGTTGACGTTGCCCAGCAGCCAGGCGGTGAGGGGGGCGAACAGCATATAAGCCAGCGCGAATACCGATATCAATTGCCCCGCTTGCGCGGGGCTGACGGCAAAGGTATCGGAAATGTCGCTGAGCACGCCGGCGACGATAAAGGCGTCGGTGCCGATGGCGAAGGTACCGGTCGCCATCAGACAGAGCGTGATCAGATGGCCGTTATAATCCGCTAACTTCATCCCGCCCTCCGCAGATCGTTCGCCGCCCAGACTCGCCCCAGCGCCGCCAGGAAGGTCTCCACGTCGGCATGGGAGTGCGCCGAGGTCGGCGTCACCCGCAGCCGCTCGCTGCCTGCGGGCACCGTCGGGGCATTGACCGGTTGCACGTAAATATCGTGCTCATCGAGCAGCACTTTACTGATGTGTTTGTTGCGGTGCGGATCGCCGACCAGCAGCGGCAGGATATGGCTGTCTGCCGACACCAGCGGGATGCCGGCGGCGCGCAGGCCGGTTTTCAGGTGATCGACGATCGCCAGCAGGTGTTTGCGTTGGGTGTCATGCTCGAGGTTGTATTTAAAACTGGCCAGCGCGGCGGCCACCACCGGCGCCGGCGACGAGGTGCTGAAGACGAATGCCGGGGCCCAACTGCGCACGGCCTCCACCACCGAACGGGGCGCGGCGATATAGCCGCCCGCCGCACCGTAAGATTTGCCGAACCCGCCCTGAATAATGGTGATTTTATCCAGCAGGCCCAGTTGTTCGGCGTAGCCCAGCCCCCGTTCGCCATAGACGCCGGCGGAGTGGATCTCGTCGAGATAGGTCAGCGCCTGATACTGCTCCGCCAGCGCCACGATCTGCGCCAGAGGGGCGAAGTCACCGTCCATGGAATACAGCGACTCGAAAGCGATCAGCTTTGGCCGCGCCGGATCGGCGGCCTGCAGCAGCTCGGCGAGGTGCGCCACGTCGTTATGGCGGAAGATTTTTTTCTCCGCCTTGCTGTAGCGTATCCCGTAAATCATCGAGGCGTGATTCAGCTCGTCGGAGAACACGATCAGATCGGGAATGGCGTCGCACAGGGTGGACAAGGTGGCGTCGTTGGCGCCGAAACCGGTGGTGAACAGCAGCGCCGACTCTTTGCCGTAGGCGCTGGCCAGCAGCGTTTCCAGCTCGCTGTGGTAGACCGAGGTGCCGGAAATGCTGCGGGCGCCGCAGGTGCCCAGCCCGACCCGGTTAACCGCATCGGTGGTGGCCAGCAGCACTTTGGGGTGGTGGCTCATCGCCAGATAGTCGTTCGAGCACCAGACGTTGAGACGGCGCTCACCGTGATGGCCGTGGCTGGTGGCCCAGGGTTTGTCCTGCACGCCGCGTTCAAGGTTGAGGAACTCGCGAAAACGCCCCTGTTTTTTGGTTTCCGCCAGCTTTTCTTCAAGAATGTTCAGTACGCTCATCGTATGTTCCTTGTGTTAAACGGCTTTAAGGTTTAATGACAGCCCCTGACCGACGCCGACGCACATCGTCACCAATGCGTTGTTCGCCTGTTGGTCGCGTAATTCCAGCGCCGCCGACAGCACCAGGCGCGCGCCGGACATCCCCAGCGGATGACCGAGTGCGATGGCGCCGCCGTTCGGGTTGACGCGCGCGTCGTTGGCGCCGATACGCCAGTGTTTCAGCGCCGCCAGAACCTGTGAGGCGAACGCTTCGTTAATCTCGATGATGTCGAAATCGTTCAAGGTGAAGCCGCCGCGCTGCAGCAAGCGCTCGGTGGAGGCGATCGGCCCCAGCCCCATCAGCGCCGGTTCAACGCCGGCGGCCGCGCTGTCGCCGATCTCCGCCAGCGGTTGCCACCCCTGGCGTTTCACGTAGCGGCCGGAGGCTAATAGCAGCGCGGCGGCGCCGTCGTTGATGCCGGAAGCGTTGCCTGCGGTGACCGAACCGCCGACGGAGAACGCCGGTTTCAGCGCCTGCAGCTGTTGCAGCGTGCTGAGCCGGGGGAATTCGTCCTGCGCGAATGTGCGGGTAGTTTTACGATCCGCCGGCACGTCCACGGGCGTGATTTCCCGCGCCAGCCGGCCGCTGTCGATCGCCCGGCGGGCTTTTTGCTGCGAGCCCAGCGCGAACAGATCCTGTTCCTCGCGCGAGATACCCTGCTGTTGGGCTACGTTTTCCGCCGTGATGCCCAGCGGATCGCTGCCGTAGCGCTGCGCCAGCCGCGGGTTAACAAAGCGCCACCCCAATGTGGTGTCGTACAGCTTTACCCCCTTGTCGAACGGCGTTTCGCCTTTGCTCAGCACATAGGGCGCGCGGCTCATGCTTTCCACACCGCCGGCCAGAATCAGTTCGCTGAGGCCGCTGCGGATTTTCGCCGCGGCGTAGATCACCGCATCCAACCCGGAGGCGCAAAGGCGGTTGAGGGTGATGGCCGGCACCGACGGATCCAACCCGGAAAGCAGCGTCGCCATGCGGGCGACGTTGCGGTTGTCTTCGCCGGACTGGTTGGCACAGCCCAGAACCACTTCGTCCAGATCTGCTTCCGCCGCGGGATGGCGCTGCAGCAGGCCGCGAATGATCGTCGCCGCCATGTCGTCGGGACGGGTATGCGCCAGGCTGCCGCCATAGGCGCCGATCGCCGTGCGCGTGCCGTCGATCAGATAAACGCCGTCATCGTTAATGCTCATCATGGATCCTTAAGGCGTGGTCGTCAGCGCCGGTTGCGCGGCGTGCAGAAGGGTGTAATGCGGCGCATAGCGCGCCGCGTGCAGCAGCTGAGCCAGATTGCTCAGTGTTGTCCTGACGTTTTTCTCCCCCAGTTTGCCGAGCCAGTCGAAAATGCCGCCGGCGTAGTTAACGCCCGCGACGGCGGCGACATCGATGTCTTCCCGGCTGCAGACGCCGCTTTCCACCATGATCACCGACTCATTGATCAGGCTGCTGAGGACGCGGGCGACGATAAGCGCCGGAGAGTCCTTGATAAATTCAACCTGCGGGATTGCCGTGTGCAGCAGGCGTAAAAACAGCGCCTTATTGGCCGCAGAGGCGTGGCGGCTGTGCGCCGCCGCCAGATACGTCGTGTCGGCGTAGTTCAGGGCGACATCGACCACAAAGGCATCTGCTGCCGTCTGCTCGGCCAGTTGGCTCGCCGTGCGGCCATCGGTGATGCTGACGGTGAAAGCGTCATTGATCTGGACGGCCGACCCCAGCCCCGGTAATGCCGGCCGTTGTTCCACGCGCAGCTGTGGCCACTGAAGCGCGGCTCGCTGCTGTAACAGGGTAAAAAAAGGGTGCTCGCCGTAAACGCGCAGCGTCTCGACGTCTGCATTGCTGGCGGCCGTCACCGGCGGGGCGGTTTCTTCGGCGGCAAAATAGGAGCGGCCGTTCTTTTTCCCCAACAGACCGGCATCGACCAGTGAACGCTGCAGATGACCGGGGGTATAGCGCGGGTCGTATTGCATGTCCTGCCAGATTTGCCGACTGACCTGATAGTTGATGTCTTGGCCGATAAAATCGGTCAGCTCGAGCGGCCCCATGCGGAAGCGCCCGCCGGCCTTGAGAGCGCGGTCGATCTGCGCCGCGCGCGCCACGTGTTCTTCCAACAGACGGAACCCTTCCAGGTAGTAGGGGCGGGCCATGCGATTGACGATGAACCCCGGCGTGGCCTGGCAGACGACATCGTGTTTCCCCAACGCCGCCACCAGTTGGCGGCAGCGTTCGGTGGTGGCGTGCGCGGTAAAGTAGGCCGGAATGATTTCAATCAGCTTCATCAGCGGCGCGGGGTTGAAAAAATGCAAACCGATAAAGCGTTCGCTGTGCGTCACCGCAGTAGCCAGCTTGTTAAGCGACAGTGAGGAGGTATTGGTGGCGATCAGCGTGTCGGGCTTGACCACCGCGGCGATGGCCGCCAGCACCTCAAGTTTGGTTTGTTCTTGCTCGGCGATGGTTTCTATCACCAGCTCGCTGTCGGCGATGGCCTCAAACACTGAAGTGAACATCAGATTGGCCAGCACCGCGCCTTTATCCTGCAGCGCGATCTTGCCCTGTTCGACTTTCTTGTTCAGGTCTTGCGCGATATATTCGCGAGCCTGATTGAGGGTATTGCCGTTGCGATTATAAAGCACCGTGCGAATGCCTTTTTGCGCGAAAAGATAAGCGATGCCTCTGCCCATCGTTCCCGCGCCGATAATCGCAGCCGATTGAATTGCCGCATTACTTTCTGCCATAGAAAATCCCCGTCACTGTATGCCATGCGAAATTCGCAAATGCTTATTATCTCTTTGGATTTACGGCGGCACTGGGTGCCTGTCTGGAAAGTAATTGGTGGTGTCCTGGCTGTCTAACGGTAGAAATGACAGGTTTACGTGCCGAGGAGAGTATGCTATTCGCGTAGTTTTCCTGTTCGGCGCAATAAAAAGGCTTATTTTAAGGGGAATAGCTGTTTTCGTTATAGCGTTGGTATTTTTTATTATATGAAACGGCTACTGGCGCCGGGCGGCGATATTCTATAGTGAACCTGACCTATCGATAAATCGACATCGCTATCTGGAGAACCTGCGTTATGGATACCCGCACTCAACGGCTCATGGCGGAGGTAATTGGCAGCCTGGCCGATCGCGAATGCTTTCTGACGCAACTGGGACCCTGCGCCGAGGCGTTGGGGTTTGATTATTTCTCTTACATCGTGTTTTCCTGTTATCCGGCCAGCAGCCCCAAGATGCTGATCGAAGGGAATATTTCAACGAACTATCTCGAAGATTATCGGCGGCAGCGGGTGTATTTGCAGGATCCGGTTATTGAGCGTGCTCACCATTCCACGCTGCAGTTCCAGTGGGACGAAAGCTTTTATCATGAGCGGCCGACGCTTTGGCGGCGTATGGCGCAATTCGGCCTGTGCGCCGGTTGGTCGCAGTCGGTCAAGGATTGCTATGGCAGGTTGGGGATCCTGACGTTTGCCGGTAAAGCGCTACCCGAGCAAACGCCGCAAGTGCGTGCGGCAAATGAAACTTTTTTCCTTTGGCTGGCGCAAACCGCCCATAAAACGCTGCGGGAGGCCTTGATATCGGTGAATGATGACGCGATAAAAGATGTGCTGACGCTGCGCGAAAAAGACATTTTACGCTGGTGCAGCGAAGGAAAAACGGCGGAAGAGATCGCGTTGTTGATGGGGGTGAGCGAGCGCACGGTCAATTTCCACATCGGCAACTCGATTAAAAAACTTTCTGTCGCCAATAAGACCGCCGCTACCGCCAAAGCGGTTTATTTACAGCTGATTTAATCTCGAGTAATAAATAATTAAGCGCCTATCCGTTATCGGTGTAATGTTTATATTTTGTTAAATTAAAAACTATCCTTATCAGTATTTACCCCCCGATCACAAAAGCGTGATAAAGCGATTCACCGCGCCCGTGCGCGGCAGTATTCTGTTGGCACCCGGTTTACATAGAAAGGACGTGATATGTACAAGACTATTTTAGTGCCGATCGATATTGAAGAGGACCTGTTGACCGAGCATGCGCTGAAGCATGTGGAATATTTGGCGAAGATGTCCGGCGCTAAAGTGCATTTCTTCCATGCGCTGCCGGATGCCTCGGCGTTTGTTACTGCCTATTCGTTCGGTCTCAAGGAGTTTGAGAATCAGGCGGAGGTGAAGGCGGTGGATAGACTGAAGAAAATCATGTCGGAAATCGATCTGCCGCTGGATCGCCTCAATTACACCGTTAGCTTCGGTTCTGCACGCGATCAGGTGTTGGAACTGGCGGAAGAGATCGACGCCGATCTGATCATCATCGGTTCGCGTCGCCCGAGCGTGAAAACCTATCTGCTGGGGTCTAACGCCGCCGCTATCGTTCGCCATGCCAATATTTCGGTGATGGTGGTCAGATAATCCATCTTAAACTCACCATTTTCGGGCACGTTCTGCGGTTACCGGCCGGCTGCAGAGCGTGCTTTGCGTTTTATTGCCATCCCAGTCTGAACTGCTACGATTTTAGCTGACGTTTTTATGCCAACCGGGCCACCGGCCTTGCGCATATTTTTCATTTCAGCCAGAAGAGGGGCAGCTATGCCATTAGAAGTCGATGGGATTATCAGAGGCGATCGGGGCAGTGAACCGAGCCGTTGGCAACATGCGTCAACCAAACCGCTTATCACGCTGACCTGGCATCACACTATTCCCTGGAACTGTTTGCGTAATGTCTGGAATGGGCTGGTGGCGGGGCAGCATTGGAACGCGCTGGACGAGTTTATGAACCTGATCGGTGTGCCAAACCGCGCGGCGGTGCTCAAACAGATCCAAAATAAGAATCTGCAGGATCGCGATGGATTACACACTCTGGTGACCTGGCAAGGATGGAATATCGTCGAGGGGCCAGGTAATGAGTATCGCGCGCAGGGGGACGATCCCGGTGAAAACTTCGACGGTTGGTCGGGGAAGGGCATGAGCACTAATCAGCAAGCGACGCTGCAGCAGGTCAACGTGTTGTATCAGGTGATGGCGCCGCTGGGAAGCCGTGCGCTGGACGCCGCCAGACAGGCGCCGCCCATTACTGCGGAAGAAGCAGACGTCTTGCAACGGACGATTAAACAGACCCGCCCAACGTTGCGAGGAAAGGAACCGATCCGGTGGCAAGAAGGCATGTGGCATCAGGTGCAGCCGGGTAAAGAGGCGAAACACTTCGCCCGCTGGGACACCAAACCGGTGTGGCGCAAACGCCTGCACAGCGACCTGGCTCAGGCTGGATAAGCCTCTCCCCGCGCCGGGTTGCCGGCGCGGGGCATTAATCCAGCGTTAATCGCACAGCGCCACTATGTCGTCGTACAACGCCTTGGGGATTTCCACGCCGTATTGCTCGCTCTGGCGCCGTTGCCGATAACGGCGTTCGCCGGGGATGCGGGCGCCTTGTGCCTGCATATCGGCAAACATCGCCTCCGCTCCGGCGAAATATTTCGCCTTATCCGCACCGAGAAAACGCTCGGGATCCAACGCGATGACCAGCTCACCGCCGTAAGGCGACGAACCGGTGCCATCGTCATAGGCCAGCGATTCCTTGCTGGTCATATCGCCGATCAGCGGCCCTGCCAGCAATTCAACCATCGCCGCCAGCGCCGAGCCCTTATGCCCGCCGAAGGTCAGCATCGCGCCCTCCAACACGCTGGCGGCATCGGTGGACGGATTGCCTGCCTTATCAATGCCCCAGCCTTCAGGCAGCGGGGTGCCAGCGCGGCGGTGTAATTCGATTTCGCCGCGCGCCGCCGCGCTGGTGGCCATGTCGAACAAAAATGGCGGCCGATCCGGACGCGGCCAGCCGAAGGCGATGGGGTTGGTGCCGAAGAGCGGTCGCGAACCGCCGGCCGGCGTCACCCAGGCGTGGCTGGGCGTGCAGGCCAAGGCCACCAACCCCTGCTCGGTCAGCGGTTCGATATCGGCCCACAGCGCGGAGAAATGCACGCAGCGGTTGATCGCCAGCGCGGCGAGGCCGTTGGCGCGCACTTTCTCGATAAAGGCCGGCAGGGCGGTGCGGTAGGCCAGCAGGGAGAACGCGCCGCCGGCGTCGGCGCGCAAGATGGCCGGCGCCTGGTCGAGCAACCTGGGCATCGCATCGGCAGAAACCTTGCCTGCCCGCAGCGATCGCACGCAGCCCAACAACCGGTACAGCCCGTGAGAAGCGCAGCCGTCGCGTTCGCCCTGAGTGACATTTTGCGCCACCGCTTCGGCATGCGCCTGATTGAAACCGTTGTTGCGCAGCGTACGCAACGCCAGTTGATAAGCCTGTTCCAGCGACAGCACATGCATGGATGTCATTTCGATGTCCTCCCTGGGGTCATTCTTCTTCATCGCCGATAAAATTGGCCTGGGGTAAACAGGTATAGGCGCCCCAGTAGTAAATCGCCAGCGCAATCACCGACATGGTGAGGGTGTCCCATGGATGAGCAATAGCGCCGATGCCGCCGAAGCTGCTGAGGTAGGAAAGCCCGATCACCAGCGCATAGAAGACGATCAGCCACAGCGAGGACCAAATTTGCTGTCGGAGGCTAACGGCGTGGGTTGGCACCTGATTCTTGAACAGGATATAGATGAAGAACATCAAGATCTGCAAGCCGAGCAGCCAGGAGACGGTATCCCAGCCGGACCAGAAGACGATCAGCGCCGAAATGATAAACGACAGCGGGCCGAGCACGCAGAAACCGCGGACCCGGAACGGACGCGGCATATCGGGCGCATTGCGCCGCAGCCCGGCGGCGGTCACCGGGGCGATGGCGTAGCTCAGCACCAGTGCGGCGGATACCACGCCGATCAGTTTTTCCCAGGATGGGAACGGCAGCGTCCAGAATACCGAGAGAGCGAAGGTCAGCCACAGCGCCGGGCGGGGAATACCGGACTCGCCATCCACCCGAGTGAACAGTTTGAAGAAGGTGCCGGCACGCGCCCAGCCGTAGATCACGCGAGGCGTGGCGTTCATATAGATATTGCCGGTGCCGCTCGGCGAAACGATCGCGTCGCTGACCACCAGAAACGCCAGCCATCCCATGCCCAGCGTGATGGCGATGTCGCGGAACGGCAGGGAGAACTGTTGGCTGATGCCGGCCCAGCCGCCGCTTAGCATCTCGCTGGGGATGCTGCCGAGAAACGCTATCTGCAGCAGCACATAGATGATGGTGGACAGCACCACCGACAGGATCAGCGCGATGGGAATGGTGCGCTGCGGCCGTTGCACCTCGCTGGCGACCGAAATGATCGGCGTCAGGCCGAGGTAGGCGAAGATGATACCGCCGGCGGAAATGGCGGCCTCAACGCCGGCGGAACCGAAGGGAGCAAAGCCCTGGCTGTGCAGGTTTTCCGGTTTGAAAAAGCTGAACAACACCACGATCACCAACAGCGGCACCAGAAACTTCAGCACGCTGATCAGGTTATTGGATTTGGCGAAGGTTTTGACGCTGTAATAGTTGAGCGCGAAGAAAAAGCACAGCAGCGCCAGCTGCACCAGCCAGCCGATCGCGGTTGGATCGCCGGAACCCGGCTGACTGAGGAACGGGAACCAGGCGGCGGCGTACTGCCGGGCGGCGACGACTTCGATGGCGATCAGGCTGGAGAAGGCGATCAGCGTGATAAACCCCAGCAGATAACCCATCAGTTCGCCGTGCGAGAATACCGGATAGCGAATGATGCCGCCGGCGCGCGGCAGGGCGGCGCCCAGCTCGCAGTAGACGATGCCGAGCAGCAGCACCGCCAGGCCGCCGATCAGCCAGGAATAAATGCCGGCCGGGCCGGCGATGGAGGAGACATGGCTGGCGGCGAACAGCCAACCGGAGCCGAAGATGGCGCCCAGACCGATGAACGTCAGATCGGTGAGCGTAAGCTGCTTCTTGAATTTGCCTTGGGTTGTCATGGTATTACCCTTTTGTTATTGGGTGGCAGGCAGATGCGGCCGAGCTAATGTTGGGCAGGTGAAACCAGGGGATCTCGGGTGTAAACGCCGTTAACCAGTCGCAGCAGGTTGAGCGGATTGGCGTCCTGCAGCGCCGGCGGCAACAGCGCCGCAGGGGTGTTTTGCAAACAGACCGGCCGCAGGAAACGCTCGATGGCCAGCGTGCCTACCGAGGTGCCGCGTGCGTCGCTGGTCGCCGGGTAAGGGCCGCCGTGCACCATGGCGTCGCACACTTCCACCCCGGTCGGATACCCGTTGAACAGCACCCGACCGGCTTTGCGCGCCAACAGTGTCGTCAAACCGGCGGCCACATCGAGATCGTCGTCGTCTGCCAGCAGCGTGGCGGTCAACTGGCCTTGCAATGCCGTTAGCGCCGCATGCAGCTGCGTTTCGTTATCCACCGCCACCAGGATGCTGACCGGGCCGAAGACCTCTTGTTGCAGCAGCGGGTCAGCCTGCAGCAACAGCGCCTCCTCCGCCTGATAAAGCTGCGCCGCCGCTCGAAGAGCGGGCGTTTCGCTTCGGCCTGCCAGCCGCCGCATACCCGGGTGGGCATCAAGGGCCGCCAGCCCGTGACGGTAGTGCTCCAGGGTGCCGGCATTCAGCATCGGCTGCGGCTCGGCGGCGTTGACCAGGGCACTCATCGTTTCGGTTAACCGATCCAAGGCGGCGCCGCGCAGCGCGACGATCACGCCGGGCTTGGTGCAGAACTGACCGCAGCCGAGTGTGAAGGAAGAGACCAGCTCCTGCGCAATGTGCTGCCCGCGCCGCGCCAACGCCTTGGGCAGGATCACTACCGGATTGATGCTCGACATTTCTGCAAAGACCGGGATAGGTTGAGGGCGTTGCATCGCCAGATCGAACAGCGCTCGGCCGCCTTGCAGCGAGCCGGTGAATCCCACTGCCTGAATCGCCGGATGTTGTACCAAATCAGCCCCCACTCGGTTGCCGAAGATCATGTTGAAGACGCCGGCGGGCATCCTTGTGCGTTCCCGAGCGCGCTCGATCGCCTGAGCGGTCAGCTCGGCGGTGATCATATGGCCGCTGTGCGCCTTGAACACGACCGGGCAGCCGGCGGCGAGCGCGGCGGCGGTATCACCGCCCGCGGTGGAAAACGCCAGCGGGAAGTTGCTGGCGCCGAATACCGCCACCGGGCCGAGCGCCGTGCGGTATTGACGCAGATCGGGGCGCGGCAGAGGGGAACGCTGCGGCAGCGCGCAGTCGATGCGCACACCCTCGACGTCGCCGCGCCGCAGCAGCGTGGCGAACAGCCGCATCTGGCCGCTGGTTCTGGCGCGTTCGCCGCTCAACCGCGCAGGCGGCAAAGCCGTTTCCTGCATGGCGAAGGCGAAGAAAACATCATCCAATGCGTCTAACTCTTCGGCGATGGCGTCGAGAAAGTTCGCGCGTTGTTCTGCACTGAGCTGCGAATAGGGCGCAAAGGCCGCGGCGGCGGCTTCTGCGGCGGCGGCGGTTTCTGCCGCCGTGGCCTGGTGGAAGCGGTAGCCGGTTGGCTGACCGTCGTCGGCGCGCAGGCTAAACAGCGACGCTTCCCCTTCGGCGCGACGCTGGCCGCCGATAAATTGTTGGCCGCTGATGGCGGTGTAGCGATCGTTGGGCATTGTTTCCCCCGGTAGATAAAGCATGACGCCCGGCATGGCCGGGCGATGAAGGCGTCACAGGCCGACGTTCGGCAGCGCAGGGCGGGTGGCCAGCGCTTTATCGATCACGGCGTTGATCTCGGTGAGCGTTTCTCCCTGCAGCGCCAGGCGTGGAGGGCGAGTGACAGCGCTGCCGCGGCCGACCCGCTGTTCGCAGAGTTTGATGCACTGCACCAGATCGGGGCGGGCATCGAGGTGCAGTAGCGGCATAAACCAGCTGTATAGCGCCAACGCTTCCTCATAGCGTTTTTCCTTCGCTAGCCGGAACAGGGTTTCCCCTTCGCGCGGGAAGGCATTGGACATGCCGGAGATCCAGCCTTGCGCGCCGACGGCGATGCTTTCCAGCACCACATCGTCCAACCCGGCGAACAGCACGAAGCGATCGCCGACTTCATTGCGCAGGTCGATAAAGCGGCGGGTATCGCCCGACGAGTCTTTGAAGCACACGATGTTCTCGCAGTCGACCAGCGAGGTCAGAATGTCGGGCGTGACGTCATTTTTGTAAATGGGAGGGTTGTTGTAGACCATTATCGGCAGATCGGTCGCGCCAGCGACGCTGCGGAAGTGCGCGGCGGTTTCGTGCGGTTTGGCGGAGTAGACCAGCGCCGGCATCACCATAATCCCGTCGACGCCAGCCTTTTGCGCTTCACGCGCCATGTTCTGCGCGAAGGCGGTGGTGAACTCGGCGATGCCGGCGATCACCGGCACTTTACCGTCGGCGGCGTCTTTCGCCACTTCGATCACCGCCAGTTTTTCCTGCACCGTCATCGAAGTATTTTCACCGACGGTGCCGCACACCACCAGGCCGGAGACGCCGTCGCGCACCAGGTTTTTGATCACCGTATGGGTGGCGTCGAGATCCAGAGAGAAATCGTTGCGAAATTGGGTCGTCACCGCCGGGAATACGCCGCTCCAGCTTATGGTTTTATGGCTCATCGTGTTGTCCTGTCGTCCGAAAGTGTTAATGAAAAGTGAATCTTTGGTAAGGCTCACCGACAGATTGACCGGTATTGCGCAGGGAGGCTTGACGCTTTTCGCCGATTGCCGCGACGAAATTGGCACAATAGCGGCGGAAAACGGGCGTAAAAAATCGGGCGTCGGTACGCCGTGAGAAGAGAAGGTTAACGGGGTAAATCAGCGCGTTAAGCGGAAAGCGTCAGGCGAAAATCGCGTGGCGTGGAGCCGGTCATCGCTTTGAACTGACGGCTGAAGGCGCTGTGATCGGTATAGCCGCACTGCAGCGCGATGTCCGTGATCGGCAGATCGCCGGCCAGGAGTTCCGTGGCCTTTTCCAGCCGCACTTTGTGGATCATCTGGCGCGGGGTGAGGTGGAAGATTCGTTTGCAGTAGCGTTCGATCTGCGCCACCGATAACCCGGTCAGCGCCGTCAGCTCTTCAAGCGCGATCGGTCGGGCGTAGTGGCGGCGGATATGCACGTCGATCGCCGCCAGCCGCTGGTAGGCCGGGTGATTGGCTCTGGCCTCCTGCAGATCGTGAGAAATACCCGCCATACCGATGATTTTTCCCTGCGCGTCATACAGCGCCAGCTTTTGCGTCAGACACCAGCCGGTTTCTCGGCCGTTGTACAGGTGCATTTCCAGCTGATCCTGGATCAGCACGCCGTGGCGCAATACCCGCAGATCCTGCTCGGTATAGCCGGATCCGAGCTGAGCGGGAAAAACGTCGGCGGAGGTTTTACCCAGCAGCGGCGTGACGGTTTTGAAACCGCAGCGCCTGGCCAGCGTCAGGTTGGCCAGCAGGTAGCGAGCCTGGGCGTCTTTGATAAAGAACACGACGTTGGGAATCGCGTTCAGCAACGGCGCGATCAGCGCCAGCGTATTCAGCAGATCGCGCAGATTGTTCGGGCGCTGCTGCGCCAGTCCGTCGCACAGGCGCGACAGATGTTCGACGGCAAAAACGTCCTCCTGCTCCGGCAGCCCCACAAGCGAAGGCGGCGAGAGAGAAACCGGAGGCGGGTAGTCTGAAGTGGATCGCATAGCAGTCCCTTTTCGGTCGTTAGCCGGAAAAACAGGCGGGCCAGGTTGGCGCTTTCGCATCAATATTAACTTTTTTGTAACGAAGCAAGCGCTATTTCCGGCGGGCTGCCAAATATGCGGATTGCCGCATACTTTTGCCGGACGGTGTTTGGCGGTTGCTTGAAAACTGCGGCGTTTCTCGCTAGGCAAGGGTTTAGCATGGAAATAACAATATGATAAATAAGTTATTATTATGACAATCGTTAAGTTCATACCCGCGGCGCGTCAGTCCCGACTTTTGTCACTGTGCTGATTTCTTCATTCGCTGCGCCGAAACGCATCAAGCCGTCATGCTCACATTCGTTCAGGCTAATGCTATTGGTAACATCTCATTAATCCAGGAGACGCCGATGGCACTTTCTGCGCATATCACCGCTTTGCGGGCGATCGATTCTCATACCGGCGGAGAGCCGACCCGCCTGATCGTGGAAGGTTTTCCCGATCTTGGCGAGGGTAGCATGGCGGAACGGCGGGCGCGTTTCGCACAACATTATGACGATTGGCGCTGCGCGGTGATGCTCGAACCGCGTGGCAATGACGTGCTGGTGGGGGCGTTGCTGTGCCGCCCCTGCTCGCCACAGGCCACCGCCGGGGTGATCTTCTTTAACAACAGCGGCTATCTGGGCATGTGCGGGCACGGCACCATCGGGCTGGTCGCTTCGCTGGCTCATCTGGGGCGCATCCACGCCGGGCGCCATCTGATCGAGACCCCGGTCGGCCCGGTAAGCGCCACGCTGCATGATGACGGCAGCGTCACGGTGGAGAATGTGGCGGCTTATCGTTACCGCCGCCAGGTGCGGATTGAGGTTGCCGGTCACGGGCCGGTGACGGGCGACATCGCCTGGGGGGGCAACTGGTTCTTCCTGATCGGCGAGTCACCGTTGCTCATTGATAAACACAATCTG
>PVKZ01000029.1:0-55296 GCA_004027375.1 Macroglossus sobrinus | reverse complement strand
CGGCATCCAGCCGCCCGGTGGCCAGCACGGCGTTTTCGATATTGCCCAGGCGGGCCGGCGCGGTAACGTAATCCTGCTGCGGCGGGCGTTGCCAAAAGATGGCCAGCGCGACGGCGACGGCGATGAAAACGATGGCGGCGAGCAACGCCAGACGGCGGGAGGGGAGTTTCAGTGATGACATACCCAGGTTTTCCATAACGATAAAAGCGGCGGTTCCAGTCTGCCATCATGGCAGCGCCAGCTTGAACTGGCGCTAAACGTGAGGCGCTTTCCCGCTGGAAAGGGGATGGTAAAGGCTTTCCCGCTAAAGATCACGGCGAGTTATTATCTTTCGGGTGTGCAACCGGCTGCAGGGCGCGTTATACTGGCTAAAAAACCAGTATTCATTCATCAGCAGGACAACACCGCCGCCATGATGCCAAACCGCCTCGAGCCGGAACTCGACATTTATCAATACCCGGAGCACCTGCGCGCCTGCCTGGCGCCGTTGCCCAAAGGGCCGGGTGTGTATATGTTTCACGGTCAAAGCGAGAGCCTGCCGCTTTACATCGGTAAAAGCGTCAATATACGCAGCCGGGTGATGGCGCATTTCCGCGCGCAGGACGAGGCTAAAATGCTGCGGCAAACCCGACGCATCAGCTTTATCGAGACCGCCGGCGAGTTGGGGGCACTGCTGCTGGAGGCGCAATTGATCAAACAACAACAGCCGCTGTTCAACAAGCGCCTGCGGCGCTCGAAGCAGCTGTGCGCGCTGCGCGTGCAGGCCGACACGGTGACGATTGCTCACGCCAAAGAGATCGATTTCGCCGTTACGCCCCATCTCTACGGGCTGTTCGCCAATCGCCACGCCGCGCTGGAAAAGCTGCGCGCCATCGCCGACGAGCATCGTTTATGTTACGGCAAGCTGGGGATCGACAAGCTGCCGGCGGGGCGAGCCTGTTTCCGCTACAGCCTGCGCAAGTGCGCGGGCGCCTGCTGTGGCGTGGAGTCGGCGCAGGAGCATGCGCTGCGGCTCGGCGCGGCGCTTGAACAGCTGAGCATCGCCTGTTGGCCGTTCGCCGGGCGAGTGGCGTTGGAAGAACAGGGCGAGACGCTGCGTCAGTACCATGTGATTCACAATTGGTTTTATCTGGGGTCGGTCAACAGCCTGGCGCAGGCGCAGCGGCTCCAGAGTGCGGCCAGCCATTTTGATAGCGATGGCTACAAGATTTTGTGCAAGCCACTCATGGCCGGCGATTATCGGATTATTGAGCTGCCGTAATGCCATAACGCTATCGATAACCTAAGACTTATCCGTAAAGTCAGGGCATTATGCTAAAAAAGCTTGAGTCCATAATGTTGTTATGGATAATGGCGCCCCGAAGCGAAGGAATGCGCTATTAACTCAGTTGGCAGAGTGATTGGTTTTATAATGGCTTGTTTTGGCTTGAAAATTGATAGACGCGGGTTCGAGTCCTGCATAGCGCGCCAGCTTTCTTTCCTTCATCTCACCGCGCTTATCGTAAAGCGCACCCGGGTTGATTTGCACTATCGGCTCCTCGTTGGGATTTTCGGGTGTGCTTTACCGTAACCGCTGGCTTTCCTTCCTCTTTCTCTTTCGATCCTTTGCTAAACTGTAATCAGGCAGGCTTGCTGCCCGGCAACAGGAGGTCGATATGTCTCACTCCGAGCAACTGCAGGAACTCTTGCAACGCGTCGCCGCCCTCGAGGCGAGAGAGAAAGCGCTGAGCGCCGCGTCCAACGCTTATCAGGCGATTATCACCACCATGTTGGGCAATATGGAGAAGACCGAACGTGACCGGATCATCGCGATGATCGATCAGGCTCATGAAATCGCTTACGCCCGCGCCATTCAACGCAGCAACGAACCGCAAAAGCAGAAGATCAAACAGGCCGACGATGTGGCCCAGCGTATGTTCATGTTTGCACAGGGCAAGGCCGCCCAGTCGCGCTGAAGCCGAACTATAACAGTTGCCGCCATTAAGTTGGCTAACTGATCTACCTGGCGAAACTGTACTTGTGTTACTTTTAGCGGTGAGATTTGATGGCAATGCTGTTTCCAGCATAAGGTTGTAACGATGGACGCGATTAAAAGCATCTTGGTTAAAGAGATTGAACAGATCAATCGGCGTGAAGGGCGGGACGGCAAGCCGCGCTTCAACAGCGAATTCGCCCGCACTCACCGCTATCTGTGCCTTGCCATGTTCGCCGGTTATTTCGCGGTGATCGCCGTGATGTATCAGGTGCCGTACATGGGGATATATGCCTTCCTGGGCTTCACCGCTTTCGTGCTGTTCATGTTTGCCATGCTGCTGATCGAGATCCGGCCGGTGTACCGCTTCGAGGACATCGGGGTGCTGGATCTGCGAGTTTGCTACAACGGCGAGTGGTACTTCACCCGCGCGCTGTCGCCTTATGCGGTGCAGCAGCTGCTGGATGAGCCATCTATCGGCGCCGCGCTGAAACAGAAGATGCGCGTGATCATCGGCAACAAAGGCGAAATCGACTTCTACGACGTGTACGACATGGCCTACGGAAAAAAGCCGCAGGATGAGACACCTCAGTTGGCGGCGGCAAACTGAAAGGTTTCCGGCCGGCGGCTTGTCGATTATACTCAGCGTTTGAACGCGAAGCAGAATGAGGACCAAGCGATGAGTGATGATATTTTCGATTTTGATATCGATGCCGAACTGGCGAAAGCCGAAGAAAAAGCGGCGCAGAAGGTAAAAGAGGTCCCCGAGTTCCTCGAAGACGAAGCGGACTGCGAAGGTTGCAAGATCTGATCGCCTGCCCCATAAAAAAAACCGCCGCGGCGGTTTTTTTTATGTCTGAGCGTCGCTGGGTATTATCAATCCAGCACGAATCCCCAGATCAGGAACGCCGCCACCAGAATCAGGCAAAGCGCGGACACCGTCACCAGTATTTTCCCCAGAATGTCTTTTTCTTGTTCCTGCTGCGTCACGTTGAAATTATCCAATTAAAAGTCTATGGACCAAACCGGCGATGCTGAGATCGGCTGCCGCTACGCCCAGCGCCATGAGCATCATCACCGAAAGAAATCGAGTCTTGCCGTTCACATCCTTAATCCCTGTGGACGCCGCTGTTAGTTTTTATATCAAAGGGATATCATTCAGCGACGCTCTATTTCATGCATCATGATAGTGATTAAGAACGTTCTTAAGGCCAGAAGTTCCCTCATCGGGTAACGCCGCCCGCGGTAGCGTCAGTCGGTTACGATTCGGACGCCTATCTTACTAACTTGATTGCCGTCCATTTCGGCTATGGTCCAGGTCAGGCCGTCCCATTCCACCTGGTCGCCGATCACCGGTTCACCGCCGATCAGCTGAATGACGAACTGCCCCAGCGTCTGCTGCTCGTCGACGTCGTCTTGCAGATTGAGGCCATAAACCTGCGAGATGTCGCTTAAACGGGCGTCGGATTGCAGGATAAAGTCGCCGAAGAAGCGTTCGTCGAGCGTCACGGCCGGCGCCTGGCTGAACAGCTTGCCGAGGATCGGCAGATCGTGCTCATGGCCGATGACGCACAGAATATCGTTCTCCCGCAGCCGGGTACTGCCGCTAGGATGCAGCAGCTCTTTGCCGCGGAACAGGGCGGCGATGCGGGTATTGGGCGGCATTTTCAGCTCACGCAGCGCCGCGCCGACGCACCAGTTTTCCGCCGAAAGCTGATACACGAACTGTTCCCACTGGTTTTCCGGGTGTACATCCAGCCCAACGCGGGAGATCGGCGTCAGCGCCGGCGGCACGATCACCTTGGCTTTTTTAGCGGCGAACGACAGTGTGGTGCCCTGCAGCAGCAGGGAGACCAGCACCACGAAGAACGCCACGTTGAAGAACAGCTGGGCGTTGGGCAGCCCGGCCATCATCGGGAACACCGCCAGAATCACCGGCACCGCGCCGCGCAGGCCGACCCAGGAAATAAAGCCGCGCTCGCGCAGGGTAAAACTGCGGAACGGCAGCAGGCCGATAAACACCGACAGCGGGCGGGCGAACAGGATCATCCACAGCGACAGCAGCAGAGCAGGGATGGCGATCGGCAGCAGCTCGTGCGGGTTGAGCAGCAGCCCGAGCACCAGGAACATGCCGATCTGGCTGAGCCAGGCCAGGCCATCGAAGGTTTGTACGATGCCGTGACGGTTGCGGATCGGCCGGTTGCCCAGCAGCAGGCCGCACAAATACACCGCCAGAATGCCGCTGCCGTCCAGCGCGGTGGTCAGTGCGAAAATAAGAATACCGCCGCTTACCGCCAGCAGCGGATAGAGGCCGTCCGCCAGTTTGATGTGGTTGATCAGCGTCAGCAGCAGCCAGCCGCCGCCCAGACCGAAGACGATGCCCATGCCGAACTGCTGCATCAGATGCAGCGGGAAGGTCCAGCTCAGTGCGGTTTCCCCGGCGGCGATCATCGCAATCAGCGTGATGGTGAGAAACACCGCCATCGGATCGTTGCTGCCGGATTCGATCTCCAGCGTGGCGCTGACGCGTTCGTTCAAACCTTTGCCCCCCAAAAGGGAGAAGACCGCGGCGGCGTCGGTGGAACCGATGATGGCGCCGATCAGCAGCCCCTGCAGCAGATCGAGATTGAACAGCCAGGCGGCGGCCATGCCGGTCAGACCGGCGGTGATCACTACACCGACGGTGGCGAGAGAGAGTGCCGGCCACAGGGCGACGCGGAAAGAGCTGACCCGGGTACGCATGCCGCCGTCTAGCAGGATCACTGCCAACGCGAGGTTGCTGACCAGATAAGCGACCGGGTAATTGCTGAAGACGATGCCGCCGGGGCCATCGACGCCGGCCAGCATGCCGATCGCCAGGAAGATCACCAGGATCGGAATGCCGAGCCGGGAAGAAAATGAGCTGAGCAGAATGCTTGCCCCCACCAGCACGGCACCGATGACGAACAAACTGTTAATGGTGCTGGCATCCAAAATATTGCTCTCCTGAGGCTGGGAATGGGGGGCACTGCGCGTGTGCCGATGATAACGTGTTTAGTGGGTAAAACGCCAAGGCTGATTGTGAAAACAACCGATCAATTATTGCCTGTTGGCACGTTTGAACTACGAAAGTGAGGAGAAGAGGGGAAATTCTGCCTTTTATCTAACATTATCAGGCTGCTGTGTTTCTGTTTCGGCAATAATGTCCCATTCGGCGGAGGAAAAACCATTAAGCCCGCGCAGGCAGGCTTAATGGTTTGCAGGCGCGGTAGGATTAATGATCGAGCGATTCCAGCGCCCGTTTGATCAGTTCGGTGGCCAGCTTGCTTTCCGCCTCAGAAATACCGTCGAGATTGAAGTTGGAAAGCTCAGCGACCAAAACGCTGCGTTCTTTGCCGCTGATCGAAGCGTCCAGCGCGGACAGCAACCTGCCGAGGATCTTCAGCAGGGTGGCGTTTTCCGCTATGGCTTCTTGAGCCGGGGGGGTCTTATCGGTCATTCAAAATCCTCTCTGTCGTGACGGAAGGGAGATGCAGCTAACGCCATCGAATAAATTAAACGATCGCGCAGCCCTTCGGGGGTGTTGAGCCCAATCACTACCGTAAGGCAGGGATCCGGATTTCTACTTATGCATTGCAGTTATAACGGCTAGGTTATCTATGCAGCCGTATCACTTTGCCCTAACGGGCGACGCCAGGCTGAGCAATGTGTGCTCTGCATGGCAAGAGAGAGATGACGCAACCGATAGGTTGCGCCATCAAGTATAGCGACGGGGAGAAAACGTGAAGGCGGTTGAACCGCCTTCAGGAGATTTTTTCTTTTCGCAGACGGCTATTGAAACGAGGACGCTCCAACAGAAAAGTAAGATGCAGACGTTGTATCAGCGCATAGGCGACAACAGGGGCGATTAGCCCGAACAGCGTGCCGGCGATCGCTTGTGTTGGCCAATGGCTGATATGCATAAACTTGGTCAGTACGATGCGTAAGCCGCTGGCCGCGAGGATATGCATCAAATAGATGACCATGCTCAATTCGCCGAGTCGGCGCAGCCAGGAAAGATTTGTTTTGGCCAACAGAACCGACAGGTTGACGATCAAGAAGATGGCTTCAATCGCCAGTAACAGGGAGAAACTTCCGGTATCGGTATACAGCAAGCCTGAATAGCCGTGGAATCCCCACTGCAACGCGATAAACGCGATCAGGGAGGCCAGCAGCGAACCGAAACCCAGATGGGCGATGAGCGAAGCGTAGCGAATGGCAAAAACGCCCAGCAGGAAGAAGATCAAGAATCGGGTAATGTAATCAAAATGGAAGGCTTTGGTGAGGCTGTCTTGGTAGACATACAGCCCCGCGCTGATAACGATCAATACCGGCAGGAGATAGCGGTATGTTTCTTTTCTATACAGCAAGGTGGCCAAAATAAAGACCATGAACAAGGCATACAGGAACCAAAACTGCGCGCGCGGATGCGTAAACAGCGACAGGATATCGCCCAGGTTGGCAGGGTTATTGGTATAGCGCGACAACAGCACTTCCACCATGCCTTGCAGCAGCGACCAGATGACATAGGGATAAACGATGGTGTCTATCTTGCTGATCACAAAGCGTGTTTTTCCCTTTTTATCCAAGGACTGCGTAAAAAACAGGCCGGAAAGGAAGAAAAACAGTGGCATATGAAAACTGTAGAGGATGCTGTCTGTCAGTAGATAGGATGAACCGGAAAGCTGAATGCCTGCGCTGTATAGACCCCGATTGACGTGGCCAAAAACCACGAGAATGATGCCGATTCCCTTGGCATAATCGACCCATGCTTCTCTCATATGTGTACCTAGCCCAGAAAGTAACGCAACTGATTTATAAGTATGAATAATGAGCGTAACAGGCAGTTGCCGTTTTGCAATGTATCCCGGGGATTAGGATTAATATTAGGAAAATGCTCAGGGCAGCTATCGCTGCGCCGAGGTAGTGAGGCGCTTTATCATTGGTGAGGTTAATTTCTGGATGATAAATCATCACCCAGAAATGGGGTGGGAAGCCTATTGCGGCTTGCCGGAGAACAGGAAGCGCAGCACCGGAATGCGCTTGTGCAGTTCATATAGCGCGAAGGCCAGAGAGAACACAAACAGCAGGCCCAGCAAGAATCCCAACAGGTTGTTGCCGATATACGGCGTCACGAAAGCGCCATATATCAGGGTCAACGGATGGTGCACCAGATATATAAACAGCGAGGCGTTGACCAGATAGGTGATGCGCGGCGAGTGATAATTCAGCAGGTTATGCCCGAAAGAGAACACTACGTTGGTCATCAGGATCCCCATTAGGGTTTTGATCACCACTTCCAGCTCGAACATATAGCTGCTGTGCGCCAACATCTTTTGGTTCAGCATATATGCGATAAACAGCAGCAGCGAACCGAGCAACGCCAGCGGCGAGCGGCGCAGAAAAATCTCCTTAAGCCACACGTACTTAAACGCATAGGCGCCGAGGAGGAAGAACGGCAGGTAGAACATCGTCTCCATCACCACGAAATTGAACAGGCCGTTGGATAATAGCTGCGGGGCGAAAATTAAAATAATACGGTGTGCGGCCGAATAGCATACCGCATAAATAAAGAAATACAGTGAGATGTTTCCTAATCCGCGCATTCTGTTTATTAACGTTGGAATATGTTCACGGGGTTGACGCTTGATTTTACGGAACAGATAAAAACAGGCGCAGGTTAACAATGACAGCGTCAATAAGAACCACAGATGAGAAACCAATTCCCAAACTGTTACATTTATTTTCTGATAGAGAGAAAATTCATCCCAGCCGTTTAATTTATCGGTGAAATATTTCAGCATGAAAAACTGCGGCACCGTGATCAGCGGGATGGAGCTCAACAGCGGGATCGCCACCCGCTCCAGCCTGACCTTCAGCCACTGGTGGCGCTCGTAGCGCTCGTAAAGCATGTAGGAGAAGTAGCCGGATATCACGAAGAACACCTGCATGCGGAAGGCGTGGATAAAGTCGTTCAGCACCGTGAGCGAGAAGGAGGGCGACGCGCTGTTCACCGCCCAGGCGTGGCTGGAATAAATCAGGGAGAGGTGAAACGGAATGCCGAGCAACATCAAATAGGCTCTGATGGAGTCGAGGAAAAACTCGCGCTGTTTGCTGCCTTTAGTCATAGATTACCGCTGGTGATTTAATCGAGAGTTCATTAACACGCTTAATAAGTCGTCAAACGTTAAATTGTTATCCGGAACCCTACTATAGCCCCCCGCATTTTTCCATAGCGTCTTGTTGCGCGGCTTGCTACGCTGGTGTTCCATCAGCTGCTTAAACAATGAGCCGTAAACATGAACCATCCATTTATCATGTTGTCGGAAAGCTGAGTAATCCATTAATATGGATTTAAATGATTTGAGCACACGAATAGGGGGGGATGTGCTAGTTAATATATTATCCGGACAACCACGCGCCGCGAGCGTTCGTTGGTTAGGTGCGACCGTATTGTTCACGCTGTTCAGTTCGCCGGCTTGGGCCTTTTCTATTGATGATGTCGCCAAGCAGGCGCAGGATCTGGCGGCGAAAGGTTTCGAAGCCCCGAAGAGCAACCTTCCTTCTCAGTTCCGCGAGATGAAGTTCGCAGACTATCAGCAGATTCAGTTCAATCACGATAAAGCCTATTGGAGCAAGCTGAAAACCCCTTTCAAGCTTGAGTTTTATCATCAGGGGATGTACTTCGACACGCCGGTGAAAATCAACGAAGTCACCTCCACCAGCGTAAAACAGATCAAGTACAGCCCGGATTACTTCAACTTCGGTTCGGTCAAACACGACCCTGAATCGGTGAAAAATCTCGGTTTTGCCGGCTTCAAGGTGCTCTACCCGATCAACAGCGCCGACAAAAACGATGAGATCATGAGCCTGCTGGGCGCGAGCTATTTCCGCGTGGTGGGTAAAGGGCAGGTTTACGGGCTTTCCGCTCGCGGCCTGGCTATCGATACCGCTTTGCCGTCCGGCGAAGAGTTCCCGCGTTTCCGCGAATTCTGGGTTGAGCGTCCGAAGCAGGGCGACAAGCACCTAGTGATCTATGCGCTGCTGGATTCCCCGCGCGCCACCGGCGCTTACCGTTTTACGGTGATCCCGGGCCGCGACACCACCGTGGACGTCGAGTCCAAAGTGTTCCTGCGCGACAAGGTGGGCAAACTGGGCCTGGCGCCGTTGACCAGCATGTACCTGTTCGGGCCGAACCAGCCGTCGCCGACGCTGAACTACCGCCCGGCTTTGCACGATTCCAACGGTCTGTCTATCCATGCCGGCAACGGCGAGTGGATCTGGCGTCCGCTGAACAATCCTAAACACCTGTCCGTCAGCACCTATACCGTCGAGAATCCGAAAGGCTTCGGTCTGCTGCAGCGCGGCCGCAACTTCAAAGAATATGAAGATCTGGACGATCGTTACGATCTGCGTCCGAGCGCCTGGATCGAACCGAAGGGCGACTGGGGCAAAGGCAAGGTCGAGCTGGTGGAGATCCCGACGGCGGATGAAACCAACGACAACATCGTCGCGTTCTGGACGCCGGATACCTTGCCGGAGGCCAAAAAGCCGCTGACGCTGAGCTACCGTTTGAACTTCACCCGCGATGAAGACAAACTGCATTCGCAAGATATCGCCTATGTGGCTCGTACCATGCGCTCGACCGGCGACGTGAAGCAGTCCAACCTGATTCGCGAGCCAGACGGCAGCGTGGCCTTCCTGGTCGACTTCGTTGGCCCGGTGCTGAAAGGGCTGGATGCCAATACTCCGGTCGCCTCTCAGATCAGCATCGGCGACAACGGTGAGATGGTAGAAAACAACGTCCGCTATAACCCAGTGACCAAAGGCTGGCGCCTGACGGTGCGTCTGAAAGTGAAAGACGACAAGAAGCCGGTAGAAATGCGTGCGGCACTGGTCAATGGCGATAAGACTCTGTCGGAAACCTGGAGCTATCAGCTACCTGCCAATGAATAAGCCTACTCAACCCGCCCAGGATTATCTTGCGGCGCTGCCTCTGACCGCCGAGCGGTCGGAGGCGCTCAACCCTCAAACGGCGGATGACGCTCAGGCACTGGAGGCGCTCCATCGGCAGATGGGCGCCGCTGACGCCAACGTCAATAGCCTGTCGGCGGATGACGTGGCGCTGGCCTCGGTCAAACCGCGTATCGAAAACGCCTGGCCGGATGCGGTCAGCGATGACGACTTCGACACCGACGCCGAAGGGCGCGCCATTCTGAAGGCGACGCCGCCGATCAAACGGACCACCATGTTCCCGGAAGCCTGGCGCACCAACCCGGTGGCGCGCTTCTGGGATTCTCTGCTGGGGCGTTCGCCGCACAATCGGCACGCCACCAAAGAGGAGGCCGAGGCTGAAAACCGCTGGCGTACCGTCGGCTCCATGCGCCGCTATGTGCTGCTGGTGCTGATGCTGGTGCAAACCGGCATCGCTACCTGGTATATGAAAACCATCTTGCCTTATCAGGGCTGGGCGCTGATCGATCCTATCGCCATGCTGGATCAGGATCTGATGCAGTCGGTGCTGCAGCTGCTGCCGTATGTGCTGCAAACCGGCATTCTGATCCTGTTCGCCGTGCTGTTCTGCTGGGTCTCGGCCGGTTTTTGGACCGCGCTGATGGGCTTCCTGCAGCTGCTGATCGGCAAGGACAAATACAGCATTTCCTCCACCATCAAGGGCGATGAGCCGATCAACCCGGCGCACCGCACTGCGCTGATCATGCCGATCTGTAACGAAGACGTCGAACGCGTGTTCGCCGGCCTGCGTGCGACCTATGAGTCCGTCGCCGCGACCGGTCAGCTGGAACACTTCGATATCTACGTGCTGAGCGACAGCTACGATCCGGACATCTGCGTGGCCGAGCAAAAGGCGTGGATGGAGCTGTGCCGCGATGTCGATGGCCACGGCCGCATTTTCTATCGCCGCCGCCGTCGCCGCGTAAAACGCAAGAGCGGCAACATCGACGACTTCTGCCGTCGCTGGGGCGGTGAGTACAGCTACATGGTGATCCTGGATGCCGACAGCGTGATGAGCGGCGAATGCCTCACCGGGCTGGTGCGTCTGATGGAAGCCAACCCGAACGCCGGCATCATCCAGTCGGCGCCGAAGGCGTCCGGTATGGATACCCTGTATGCGCGCGTGCAGCAGTTCGCCACCCGCGTTTACGGGCCGTTGTTCACCGCCGGCCTGCATTTCTGGCAGCTGGGCGAGTCGCACTACTGGGGGCACAACGCTATCATCCGCGTGAAGCCGTTTATCGAGCACTGTGCGCTGGCGCCGCTGCCGGGCGAGGGCTCTTTCGCCGGGTCTATCCTGTCGCACGACTTCGTTGAAGCGGCGCTGATGCGCCGCGCCGGCTGGGGCGTGTGGATCGCTTACGATCTGCCGGGCAGTTATGAAGAGCTGCCGCCAAACCTGCTGGACGAGCTGAAGCGCGACCGTCGCTGGTGTCACGGCAACCTGATGAACTTCCGCCTGTTCCTGGTGAAAGGCATGCACCCGGTGCACCGCGCGGTGTTCCTGACCGGTGTCATGTCCTACCTGTCGGCGCCGCTGTGGTTTATGTTCCTGGCGCTCTCCACCGCATTGCAGGTGGTGCATACGCTGATGGAGCCGCAATACTTCCTGCAGCCACGGCAGCTGTTCCCGGTCTGGCCGCAGTGGCGGCCCGAACTGGCGATAGCGCTGTTCTCCACCACGCTGGTGCTGCTGTTCCTGCCGAAGTTGCTCAGTATTGTGCTGATCTGGGCCAAGGGCGCGAAAGAGTACGGCGGGGCGTTCCGTCTGTTCATTTCGATGCTGATGGAAATGCTGTTCTCGGTGCTGCTGGCGCCGGTGCGCATGCTGTTCCATACCGTATTCGTGGTGAGCGCCTTCCTCGGTTGGGAAGTGGTGTGGAATTCGCCGCAGCGTGACGATGACGATACGCCGTGGGGCGAAGCGTTCCGCCGCCATGGCTCGCAGATGTTGCTGGGCCTGGTGTGGGCCGGCGGCATGGCGTGGCTGGATCTGCGCTTCCTGTGGTGGTTGGCGCCGATCGTGTTTTCGCTGATCCTGTCGCCGTTCGTGTCGGTGCTGTCGAGCCGCGCAACGCTGGGCATGAAAAGCAAACGCGCCAAGCTGTTCCTGATCCCGGAAGAGTACAATCCGCCGCGTGAGCTGTTGGCGACGGAAGAATATCTGCATCTCAATCGTAACCGCGCGTTGACCAACGGCTTTATGCATGCGGTGGTCAACCCATCCTTCAACGCGCTGGCGACGGCGTTGGCGACGGCGCGTCACCATCTGCGCGCGACGCTCGATCGCAACCGTGAGGAGCGGGTGAACGAAGCGCTGCAGTTGGGACCTGAGAAGCTGGTGAAGGGCAAACGTCTGGAGCTGCTGAGCGATCCGGTCACGCTGGCTCGTTTGCATCAGCGCGTCTGGCTGTTGCCGGAAGGCGCCGCCTGGCGTGAGCACTATCAGCAGTTGCCGCACAACCCGCTGGCGCACCCTACGGGCCGGCGTTAATCGCTTAACGGCAACGCTCAGACGGGGAATGCGCATGGCGCATTCCCCGTTTTTTTTTTACCGTTTGCTTACGTGCGCCGACGCCGGTGGAGAACGGGAACTGTGATAGACTGCGGCCGATGCGTTGTTCACTCGCGAAACAACCCCTTGCTCAGAGTCAATGTCGTGAAGCTCTCTTCCTACCTTCGGCTGGCCTGCGTGGCGGCCGGTGTGATGGCACTCACCGGCTGCGGCAGCATTATCAGCCGTACCGTGCCCGGCGCCGGGCATGGTCACCAGTATTATCCCGGCGTGCAGTGGGATCTGCGCGATACGCCCTGGCGCTATGTCACGGTGATAGACGTGCCGCTGTCGATGGTGGTGGACACCTTTATGCTGCCGTTTGATGCGCAGCATGGCCCCTACGAGTAATTTCGTTCAGCGGGTGGCGAACACCACCAGCTGATAGCCTTTCTGCCCGCAATGGAAAGGCGCCAGCGCCGTCATCCCCAGCCCTTGCACGTGAGCGGCCAACGAATGCGGATTGTCGTCGTCGATAAACAACGCGCCCACGTCGTAATCATCGCGGGTGTGCGCTTTGACCGCGGCGTAGAGGCGCTTCAGCACGCCTTTGCCGCGCCAGGCGGCGGCGAGGCAAACGGGGCCGTAGAGAAACACCCGCTGCTCACTCAGCGGCCGTCCGGCGAAGGATTGCGTGGCGAGCGTCGCCAGCATCGCATCCACCACCGGCGGCCGCGGTTGCGCGTCGGCGGGCATCAGGCAAACAAACCCCGCCAGTTGGTTCTCCTGTTCGGCCACCCATATGCCGATGCCGCGGTTGATCGTCGCCAGCTGCGCCTCATTCATGCGCGATACGATAAATCCCTGCCGTTTTTGGCTCTCGTCGAGCGCTTCCGGCACGTTTTCCCCCTGTAGCTGCAAAATGGCGGGGTAGTCGGTAGGGCGGGCCCGGCGAATAATCATGCGGCCTCCTTGGCGATGAAAGCGCGGCGCGGGTTAACGTTCATCCCACTCATCGGCTGCGGCCTGGCCTTCTTCGGTATCCAGCGGCGGTTCGAGCTGAAAGTCGCCTTCTTCCCATTCGTACAGGGTGTTTTCATCTATCCACTCGGCGGTAATTTCCACCTCGTCGTAGTCACCGTCGAAGATCGCCTGTGCCGCCGCACCGCTGCGCAGCGTCAGGCATTCCACCGCCTCTCCTTCTTCTTCGAAGAACTCCGCCTGCCACATCGTGTCCCCATCCTGCATCACGTACTTTTGCAGATTGAACTGCTGGGGCACCGGCGGCTCGTCACCGCTGCCGCCTTCGGCGGTGTCGATAAACTCTTCGCGTGCGGCCTCGATGGCTTCTTCCAGGGTTGCATACAGGCTCATGTTCGCCTCCGTTGACAATGAGAGTAAAGCGTCCGGCGCACTGCCGGTGCGGTGGGGGAAACGTCAAAACTAATTGTTGTCTCACTGGCGCAGGATGCAAATTTTTTTGTTGTCCGCTTTGCGACGATGGTTGTCCGCAAAACGGGAGAAGAGGAGGCGATGGCGGGAAATAATGACGCATCGTTCACTCTGGCGTCAGGAGAAGCCCATGTTAATCGACCCTTCAAGCAAATACCGACCGTTCCCGCCGGTGGCGTTGCCGGACCGCCAATGGCCTGCGCGTACGCTGAGGCAGGCGCCGCGCTGGTGCTCCAGCGATCTGCGCGACGGCAACCAGGCGCTGGCGGAGCCGATGGATAACGCGCGCAAGCGCGAATTCTATCAATTGTTGTTGCAGTGCGGTTTCAAGGAGATCGAGGTGGCTTTCCCTTCGGCGTCGCAAACGGATTTCGACTTTGTACGCGCGCTGATCGACGAGCGGCTGATCCCGGACGACGTCACGATCCAGGTGCTGACGCAGTCGCGCGACGATCTGATCGATCGCACCTTCGAGGCGCTGCAGGGGGCGCCGCGGGCTATCGTGCATCTGTATAACGCCACGGCGCCGATGTTTCGCGATATCGTGTTCCGCCAGGATAAGGCCGCCACCGTGGCGCTGGCGGTGAACGGCGCGCGGCGCATCCGCCGGCAGTGCGAGGCACAGCCCGATACCGCCTGGTGCTTCGAGTATTCGCCGGAAACCTTCTGTTTTACTGAGTTAGAGTTCGCGCTGGAGATCTGCGAAGCGGTGGCGGAGGTTTGGCAGCCGGGGCCGCAGTGGCCGATGATCATCAACCTGCCGGCGACGGTGGAAGTGAGCACGCCCAACGTGTATGCCGATCAGATCGAATGGTTTTGCCGGCACTTCAGCCGTCGCGCCGATGTGGCGATCAGCGTGCATCCGCATAACGATCGCGGCACCGGCGTGGCCTGTGCGGAGCTGGCCTTGCTGGCCGGCGCCGATCGGGTCGAAGGCTGCCTGTTCGGCAACGGAGAGCGCACCGGCAACGTCGATCTGGTCACGCTGGCGTTGAATCTCTATACCCAGGGCGTGGCGCCGGGTCTGGACTTCAGCCGTCTGAAGCAGGTGGTGGAGGTGGTGGAGCAGTGCAATCAGCTGCCGGTGCATCCTCGCCATCCTTATGCCGGCGAGTTGGTGTTTACCGCCTTTTCCGGTTCGCATCAGGATGCGATCAAGAAAGGTTTCGCCGCGCAACGGCAGCGGCAAGATGGCCGCTGGCAGGTGCCATACCTGCCGCTCGATCCCGCCGATGTCGGTTGCAGCTATGAAGCGGTGATCCGGGTCAACAGCCAGTCCGGCAAAAGCGGCGCCGCCTGGTTGTTGGAACAGAATCATGGGTTGGCGTTGCCGCGCGGTTTGCAGATTGATTTCAGCCAAGTGGTGCAGCGCGCGACCGACGGCAGCGGCAAAGAAATGAGCGGCGCGCAGCTGTGGCGTTTATTCCGCGATACTTACGGGCTGGTGGAGCAGCCGCGTTTGCAGCTGTTAAGCTACCAAACGGAAAGCCATGGGGTAGAGGCCTACAGCTTCAACGCGCGAGTTGCCTGCGAGGGAGAGCCACTGCGCCTGCAGGGGGCCGGCAACGGTCTGCTTTCCAGCGCGGTGGATGCGCTGCGTCAGCGCTTCGGCTTGTCGCTGGCGATCGAGGATTATCACGAGCATACGTTGGGACATCAGAGCGATAGCCGAGCGGTGGCCTATATTCGCTGTACGCTGCCGCAAGGTGAGGCGACTTACGGCGTTGGCATCGACGCCGACTCCGCCAGCGCCTCGCTGCAGGCGCTGTTCAACGTCGCCGGGCGCTATCTGGCGCCAACGTCGGTGCAGTCCGGCTGAAATAGTCGCTGGGCGCTACTCCCAGCAGCCGGCGGAACATGGCGCTGAACGCGCTGGGGCTGTCATAGCCGAGATCCAGCGCCACTTCCAACACCGAGCGGCCGGTCGCCAGCGCGTTTAATGCCGCCAGCAAACGGGCGCGTCGCACCCAATCGCTAAAATGCAGCCCGGTTTCTCGCTGGAAGCGCCGCGACAGAGTGCGTCCGCTGACGCTGAGATGAGCGGCAGCCTGTTCCAGCGTCCAAGGTTGCGCCAGCGTGGCCTGGATATGGCGGCACAGGGCGAGCAGCGAGGCTTCGCGGGGTTCCGGCAGGTGCAGCGGCAGAATCGGCAGCATTCGCAACTCATCCAGAATCAGTTCCATCACGCGCTCATCGCGCCCGCCGCTTGGATAGCCGGGCGCAATTTCCATCGCACAGATAATCAACTCGCGCAGCAGCGGGGGAACCTGCACTACCTGGCATTGGGCCGGCAGATCGGCGCGCGCCAACGGATCGACGAACAACGTCCTGGCGGCCACCTGGCCGGTGATACGCAGGCTGTGCACCACTTTCGCCGGCACCCAGACGCCGCGGCCGGGCGGCACCACCCAACTGCCGAGCCGGGTCGTGACCTGCACCACGCCGCTCAGGCTGTGAATCAGCTGCGCGCAGTTATGGTAGTGGTCCGGCTCGCTGTCGCCGTGGCGATAATCTCTGGCTAATGGCCGTACAGGCCGATCGGGCGGCAGAACGTCGTGAAACAACAGCATCGTAAGCAGGCTCCGCGCGGCAAAAGGGGGAAGACAGCATGCCATGCGGCGTTGTTTCACACCAGTCTGTGGCGCGGCACGGCAAAATGGTTTATAAAATTATATTATATAATTTTATAAACTGATGGAGGGGCAATGGATATTGATGCGATGCGCAAGGCGGCGGCGCAGGCCGGTGCGATGCTGCGTACCATGGGCAACGAAGATCGGCTGCTGTTACTGTGCAGGCTCAGTCAGGGCGAGATGGCGGTGAGCGAGCTGGCGCAGGCGCTGGATATCCGCCAGCCGACGCTGTCCCAACAGCTTGGCGTGCTGCGCGAGGAGGGGTTGGTCTCCACCCGGCGAGCCGGCAAGCAGATTTACTATGCGGTGGCCGATGCCAAAGCGCTGGCGCTGCTCACGACCCTGTATCAACTGTATTGCCCACAGCCGGAGAACCGCGATGACCATTGACTGGCAGCACTTCACGCCGTATTCCGCGTTGGCGGGCGGGGCCATTATCGGCGGCGCGGTAGCGCTGCTGCTGCTGTTCAATGGCCGGATCGCCGGTATCAGCGGCATTACCGGCGGTTTATTGAGCGTGGGCGGCCGGGAGGGGGGCTGGCGCGCCGCATTTATTGGCGGGTTGCTGCTCTCTCCCTGGCTGTATGCTGCCGCTGCGGCGTTGCCGCCCGGTGAGATCTCGGTTGGCAACGGCTGGCTGGCGGCCGCAGGGCTGTTGGTGGGCTTGGGTACTCGATTGGGCAGCGGTTGCACCAGCGGGCACGGCGTGTGCGGCGTCGCGCGGTTGGCGCCGCGTTCACTGGCCGCCACGGCGTTGTTTATGCTGCTGGGCTTTATGACCGTGTGGCTGATGCGCCACACGTTGGGGGGGTGAAAATGCTTAAAACGCTGTTGGCGCTGCTGAGTGGCGTCATTTTCGGTCTGGGGTTAATTATTGCCGGCATGGCCAATCCGGCCAAGGTGTTGGCGTTTCT
Organism: Macroglossus sobrinus; assembly: GCA_004027375.1. Lineage (NCBI taxonomy): Eukaryota > Metazoa > Chordata > Mammalia > Chiroptera > Pteropodidae > Macroglossus > Macroglossus sobrinus. The sequence continues at coordinate 37,800 of PVKZ01000029.1, read as the reverse complement.
CGACGTTACCGGCCAGTGGGATCCCTCGTTGGCGCTGGTGATGGCTGGGGCGATCGCGGTGGCGGCGCCGGCCTTCCTGTGGGCGCGGCGACGCGAACGGAGCCTGTTGGGGGAAACGTTGCAGATCCCGGCCGCCGGGCGTGTGGATCGCCGTTTACTGGCGGGCAGCGCGCTGTTCGGCATCGGCTGGGGCATCGTGGGGATTTGCCCTGGCCCCGCCTGGGTGTTGGCCGGGGCGGAGATAAGCCGGGTATGGCCGTTCCTGCTGGCGATGCTGGCGGGCATGGCGCTGTATGACATTATCATGAGGCGGAGGCGTACATGTCGATAGCCAAAGCGGTGTTGCGCATCGGGCGCCCCACCGATCGGTTGCAGGAAATTGCCGCGTTGTATTGCCGCGGGCTGGGTTTCGAAAAACTGGGCGAGTTTGTCGATCATCAGGGGTTCGATGGCATGATGATTGGGCATCCGCAGCATGCCTACCATCTGGAGTTCACGCAGCACCGCGGGGTGCGGGTCGGGCAGGCGCCGACGCAGGATCATCTGCTGGTATTTTATCTGCCGGATGAGAACGAATGGCGGGCCGCGTGTGAGCGGATGCGGGCGGCGGGGTTCTTGGCGGTCGCCGCCTATAATCCCTATTGGGATCGCGCGGGGCAAACCTTTGAAGATCCTGACGGCTACCGGGTGGTCTTGCAACATCAGGCCTGGCAAGCATAAAAAAACCGGCGCATCGAGCGCCGGTTTGCGAGAGAAAAATGGGTTATCCGTCAGACGTTGGTCGCCGGTTTTTGCGCGCTCTTGGACTGGGTATTTTCCAGCATGCGGCGAATCGGCACGATCAGCACGATAAGCACGGCGGCGCAGATCAGCAACGCGACTGAACAGCGAGCGAACAGATTCGGCAGCATATCCAGTTGGTCGGCCTTGACGTGGCCGCCGATCAGACCGGCCGCCAGGTTGCCCAACGCGCTGGCGCAGAACCACAGTCCCATCATCTGACCGCGCATTCTCTCCGGCGCCAGCAGCGTCATGGTGGCCAGCCCGATCGGGCTCAGGCACAGCTCACCCAGCGTCAGCATCAGGATACTGCCCACCAGCCACATCGGCGATACGCCGGCGCCGCCGTTGCTCAGCACATTCTGCGCGGCCAACATCATCAGGCCGAAACCGCCGGCGGCGCACAGGATACCGATCACGAACTTGGTGATGCTGCTCGGACGCACGTTATTGCGTGCCAGCGCAGGCCAGGCCCAGCTGAACACTGGCGCCAGCAGGATGATGAACAGGGCGTTGATCGACTGGAACCACACCGCCGGGATCTCGAAGTCGCCGATCATGCGATTGGTGTAATCGTTGGCGAACAGGTTGAACGAGGTCGGTTTCTGTTCAAACGCCGACCAGAAGAACGCAGCGGAGATCAGCAGGATGAAGCACACCAGCAGGCGCGCACGCTCTTTGCGGCTCAGGCCGGCAAAGGCGAACAGATAGATGAAGTACAGGGTGACCGACGCGGCGATGACGTATACCAGCACGCTGGCCACCTCGACCGGATTGATGACGATGGTGCCCTGAGCGATCAGCACGATGACCGCCACCAGGATGGCCGCCAGCGCCAGCAACCAGACGCCGACGCCTTCTTTCTTCGCGACCGGGCTGTTCCAGGTGGAGTCCAGGCCCACTTCGTGGTCATAACGTTTCATCGCCGGTACGGCGAATACCCGGAAGATCACCAGCGCCACCAGCATCCCGATACCGCCGATGCCGAAGCCCCAGTGCCAGCCGTGTGACTTGATCAACCAGCCGGAGATCAGCGGGGCAATGAACGAGCCGATGTTGATGCCCATGTAGAACAGCGAGAAACCGCCGTCACGACGCGCATCGCCTTTTTTGTACAGCGTACCGACCATCACCGAGATACAGGTTTTGAACAGGCCGGAACCGAGCACGATGAACATCAGGCCGATGAAGAACAGATTGGTGCCCATCACCGCGGACAGGGCGATCGACAGGTGGCCGAGCGCGATCAGGATCGAACCGTACCAGACGGCCTTGCGTTGGCCGAGCCAGTTGTCCGCCAGCCAGCCGCCCGGCAGTGCCGCCAGGTACATGCTGCCGGCGAAGATGCCGACGATCGCCGACGCGTTCTCGCGCGCGAGACCCAGACCGCCATCGTACACGGTGGCGGCCATAAACAGGATCAGCAGCGGACGGATGCCGTAGAACGAGAAACGCTCCCACATTTCGGTGAAGAACAGAGAACCCAGCGGATAGGGATGGCCGAAGAAGGTCCGGCTTTCTGACTTATTGACAGAGGATTGCATAACGATTTCCCAATAAAAGGCGCTGCAAGGCTGCAGCCCGTACTGTGGTATGTATGTGTATTTAATGAAGGCGATCCGCCCAATGCGGATTACCCGACAAACACCGCGGCTGCAACGCTGATAAACCGTGGAAAGCGTGCTGACCTTTTCTTCACTTGGCCGATGTTTCACATCTGGCGTGATATTATTTAACCATTTGATAACTGGTCGTTGGTTTTGTCTAGTACCTGTATCCCATTTTTTAGACGAAAAGTCGACAAGCATCTCCTTTTCTGGTTTTTCTGTTGGTTATGACAGGAATATGATTGACAGCGGGTTTTATGCGCTGAAAGTTAATTAATTGTTGATAAACAAAGCGTTGGAATAAGAATGTTCTGGATGGGGCGAAAATACGCCAGCCCGAAGGAGGCATTATTAAAAGTGGGGGAAATGCGCCATTGATCTGGCCAACGGAGGCAACTGGCGATAAATGCAGCTATTGCTCTTCCTGCAGCGTGTCTTCCCGCAAATAGCCCGGCCGCCGCCGCAGACACCACCAGGAATAACCGGCGTTGAACAGCACCACTAAAGCGGTGACGGCGAAGACCGCGCGAAAACCGTAGCCGGCGGAGACTGCGGCGCCGAGCAGCGGACCGCTGACGTTGCCGACGTCGCGGAACGATTGGTTGTAGCTGAAGATTCGGCCGGCTACCTGATTGGTGCAGTTGTAAATCAACAGCGTCTGTACCGCCGGCAGTAGTGCGCCGTCGGCCGCCCCCAGCAGAAAACGCAGCACCCCGAGCTGCCACGGCGTTTGCACGAACGCCATCGGGATCAGCAGCAGCACCGAGACGATCAGCATAAACACCAGAATGCGCTCCGGGCCGATGCGATCGCCCAGCTTGCCCAACCGTGGGGCGCTCATCAACGCCGCGACGCCGGGCACCGAGGCAATCAGCCCGCTGATAAACGCCAGGTTATGGGTGGCGCCGGCCAGATCGCGCACATACAGCGTCAGGATCGGCGCGATCGAGCCGGTGGCGATCTGAATGATCATGGTGGTGACGAACAGGCTGAGCACCAGCTTCGGGTTTTTCAGCGAAGCGAACACCTGTTTTGCATGCAACATGTCGCGCTTTTGCACCGGGGTGAATTGTTCTTTGACATACAGCAACGTCAGCACGAAGCAGACGAACAGCACCGCGGCGGTGATATAAAACACCGGGCGCAGGCCGTATAAATCGGCCAGCAGCCCCCCGATCAGCGGGCCGACCAGCGCGCCGCCGACGCCGCCGGTAGACAGGGTGCCGAGCGCCCAGCCGCTGCGGTTGCGCGGCACCTGGGTGGCGATCAGCGCGTTGGCGTTGGGAATGAACCCGCCGAGCAGCCCCAGCACCGCACGCAGCGCGAGAAACTGCCAGACCGTTTGCGCCATGCCCATCAGCGCCATGACGATCGCCATACCGAGCGCCGAACGCAGCAGCATCAGTTTGCGGCCGCGTCGGTCGGCCAGGGCGCCCCAGAACGGCGCGGCGATAGCGGAAAACAGGAAGGTGATGCTGAACAGCAGACCGGACCACATGTTGAGCGCCTGATGGCCGGTTACGCCCAGCGTCTCTACGTACAGCGGCAGAAACGGCATCACCAGGCTGAAGGCGGCGCCGGTGAGAAAGCATCCCAGCCAGGCGACGAAAAGGTTGCGTTTCCAGTTAACGGGTTCTGCTGCCGAAGCCATAAATGTCCATTGCCGAAAGGTGACGCGTTTTGCCGGTGGCAAAGATGAAGGGGCAAAACGTGAAAAGTTAGCCTGGTAAGTATGCGCCGCAAGCGCGGCGACGGCAAATGAGGGGACAAAGATTGGGCGAAAAATGAAATAAAGTTTTAAAAATGACGTTTAAACCTTATTCCGCGCTTGGCGCGCGGAATTTACAGCGTTTTATAAGCCGGCCAGCGCCTCGAAACCGGCAGCGGTGGTGGTGGCGCTAAAGTCGGTGACCTCGTAGTGGGCCACGGCGTTGAACGGATCTTCGGCCAGGATGGCGTCCAGTTGCGCACGCTCAATGCCTTTGGCCAGGATCACGCCGCCGGTGCGGGGATTCTTGCGGCCGGAAGCGACGAAGGTGCCGTCCTGAAAATATTTCTTAAGCCAGGCGATGTGCCCGTCAAGGTGGCTGTCGACGTCGGCGATCGGGCGATGGTAGGTCAGGCTGACAATGTACATAGCGGCTCCAGGGGGTGGCGGCAAAGGCATTACCATCCCACCCTCGCCGGCGATTCTCAAGAGGCACGCAATAAAAAACCCGCCGGCGGCGGGTTGGTTTTATCAGTAAAGCGAAGGCTCGCCTTCCGGGCGGGTCTTGAAGCGGCGATGCAGCCACATGTATTGATCCGGCGCCATCAGGATCTCTTTTTCCACCACTTTGTTCATGAAGGCGGCGGCGTCGAGTTCATTATCCAGCGGGAAGTTTTCCACCGCCGGCTGCATGATCAGCTCATACCCTTTGCCGTCCGGCAGGCGGCGCGGGGTGAACGGAATGATCGCCGGTTTACCCATTCGCACCAGCACATAGCTGCCGGTGGTGGTGGCGGCTTTGTCCACTGCGAACAGCGGCACGAAAACGCTGCTGCGCGGGCCGTAGTCGTGATCCGGCGCATACCAGATGATATCGCCCTGTTTCAGGGCGCGGATCATGCCTTTGACGTCCTTGCGATCCAGCATCGACTTGTTGGAACGCATGCGCCCCCAGGTTTGCAGCCAGTCCATCAGCTTGTTGTCGTGCGGGCGGTAAACGCCGATGCCCGGGTTGTGAATGCCGAAGATGCGCGCGCCCAGCTCCAGCGTCAAAAAGTGCAGGCCAATCAGCAGCACGCCCTGCTGGTTGTCGCGCGCTTTTTGGATATGCTCCAGGCCGCTGACCTTGAACCAGCGCTCGATGCGCCAGTTGGGCCAGAACCACGCCATGCCGGTTTCAAACAGCCCCATGCCGACCGATTCGAAATTCTTTACCACCAGCGCATCGCGTTCGGCCTGCGGCATGTCGGGAAAACAGAGCTCGAGGTTGCGCTGGGCGATAGCGACGCGCCGCTTGAGAAAGCGCATGGAAAATCGCCCAATCGAGGTGCCGAGCCAGTAGATGACGGGGTAAGGCAGCAACACCAGCAGATACAGCAAGCCGATGCCGACCCAGGTCAGCCAGTAGCGCGGGTGCAATAAGGAGCGATTGAAAGTAGGAACTTGAGTCATGGGTTCTCTGTTTGAATACGGTTGTTTAAGTGTAATGACAGCGTCATCGCACGGTCTGGCAGCCGGGTGAACTCGGCGGCAAGGTTCGTTTCTGCCGTTTGTTTGCGACTATTGTGGCATTTTTCTGGCGATCCGGGAAAACACAACGCATTAAAATCCCTTTTTGAGCGTTAAATATGCATCGAATGCCGAATTTTTCCACAATCTTTCCTGCCAAAGATAATGGCGATATTATTGTCGGTAATTATTCAGAGGGTAAATATGTTGGCACCATGGATCAGTGCGGGGCTGCTGGTGTTGGGCGCGGCGGTCGGCAGCGTCGGCGCACATTTGCAGATGAACGCGATATTGGCGCTTGCCGGCGTGATGATGGCGCTCGGTATGGTGGCTTCCGCGTTTACCGAAGGCGGCGGACGCTGAACGGGGCGCTTGCGCCAGGGCTGCGCGGCGGCGGTTTTTCGGGTATGATGTGCGCCGCGCGCGGGCCTGCTGGCTGCGCGCGGTAATCAGTCACCTCCCGAAAGACAGGAAAGTACACCATGCCAGTGTTACATAACCGAATTTCTAATGAGGAACTGAAGGCGCGCATGCTGGCGGAAACCGAGCCGCGCACCACAGTTTCTTTTTACAAATACTTCTCCATCGACGATCCCAAGGCGTTTCGCGACAGCCTGTACATTCAGTTCGAAAAACTGAAGGTGTTCGGCCGCATCTACGTGGCGAAAGAGGGCATCAACGCGCAGATCAGCGTGCCGCAGCATCACTTCGACGCGTTCAAAGCCGCGCTGTTCGCCTCGCACCCGGCGTTGGATCAGGTCCGCCTGAATATCGCGCTGGAAGACGACGGCAAATCCTTCTGGGTGCTGCGCCTCAAGGTGCGTGAGCGCATCGTGGCCGACGGCATCGATGACGAGAGCTTCGATCCGAGCAACGTCGGCGAGTATCTGCAGGCCGAGCGCGTCAATCAGATGATCGACGATCCGAATACGGTATTTGTCGATATGCGCAACCACTATGAGTACGAAGTCGGCCACTTCGAAAATGCCATCGAGGTGCCGTCGGATACCTTCCGCGATCAGCTGCCGATGGCGGTGGAGATGCTGCAGGATAGCAAAGACAAGAATATCGTCATGTACTGCACCGGCGGCATTCGCTGTGAAAAAGCCAGCGCCTATATGCTGCACAACGGCTTTAAAAACATCTACCACGTGGAAGGCGGGATTATCGAGTACACCCGCAAAGCGAAAGAACAGGGGTTGCCGCTGAAGTTTATCGGCAAAAACTTCGTGTTCGATGAGCGCATGGGCGAGCGCATCTCTGACGATGTGATCGCCAACTGCCACCAGTGCGGCGCGCCGTGCGATACCCATACCAACTGCAAGAACGACGGCTGCCATCTGCTGTTCATTCAGTGCCCGAGCTGCGCCGCCAAGTTTGAAGGATGCTGTAGCGAGATTTGCCGCGAAGAGCTGAAGCTGCCGCGCGAAGAGCAGCGCGCGCGCCGTGCAGGCCGCGAAAATGGCGTCAAGATCTTCAATAAGTCGAAAGGCTTGCTGCAGACCACGATGCACATTCCGGCACCGGAAGAAGAAGGCCCGGCCCGCTGAGCCTGAGGAAATGAGAAGCCCGGCCGCCAAGCCGGGCTTTTTTTTATTTCTCGCGCACGCCTTCTACGGAGATGATCAGCTCAACGTCTTGCGACGCCGGGCCCAGGTCGGTGGTAATGCCGAAATCTTTCAGCTTGATCTTGCCGTTGGCTTCAAAGCCGGCGCGGTAGCCGCCCCACGGATCGTTGCCCTGGCCAATCAGTTTGGCGTCCAGCGTGACGGGCTTGGTCACGCCGTTCAGCGTCAGGTTGCCGACCACCGCATAACCGTCGCCGCTTTTCTTCACTTCGGTGGATTCAAACTTGGCCTGTTTGTTCTTCTCCACGTTGAGGAACTCGGCGCTGCGCAGGTGCTTGTCGCGCTCGGCGTGGTTGGTGTCGACGCTGGCGGTATTGATGGTCACGTTAACCTTGTCCTTGGACGGATCTTTCTCGTCGAAGGTGAAGCCGCCGTCGAAGTCTTTAAAGCTGCCGTACAGCCAGCTGTAGCCCAGGTGCTGGATGCGGAACTCGATAAAGGCGTGCTGGCCCTGTTTGTCGATCTTGTAGTCCGCCGCCAGTGCGGAACCGGCGCTCAGCAGCAGGGCGCCTGCGGTCAGGCCCAATACGGTCTTTTTCAACATAGCAATCTCCATAAATCCAAAGGTTAATCGGCGCTGCTACCCAGCATCCGTTTCAAAGTGACATCACGATCGATAAAGTGATGTTTAAGCGCGGCCAGCCCGTGCAGTACCGAAAGCACTACCACGGCCCAGGCCAGGTAAAGGTGTATGGCGCCGGCGGTGTCGGCCTGTTCCGCCATGCCGGTGACGGTGGCGGGCACGTCGAACCAGCCGAATACGCTGATCGGTTGGCCGTCGGCGGTGGAGATCAGATAGCCGCTGATCAGAATGCCGAACAGCACGGCGTACAGCGCCAGATGCGCGAGAATAGCGCTGACGCGAGTGAGGCGGCCATAGCTGGCCAGAGGTTTGGGCGGCGGCGAGACAAAGCGCCAGACCACGCGGATCACCATCACGATGAACAGCAGCGTGCCGATGCTTTTGTGGATCTCCGGCGCCTGATGGTACCAGACGTCGTAATAGCCCAGCGTGACCATCCACAGGCCAAGTGCGAACATGCCGTACACCGTCAGCGCCACCAGCCAGTGGATCAACACTGACACATGGCCGAAACGATCGGCGGTATTTTTCCAGAGCATCCTGTTTCCTTCGATTACCGATTGGCTGGTTGCAATAATTAAACTTTAGGAAACATAAAATCAATAATAAATTTAACTATGTTACTTCTTAGAAATATTAGTCAGTGAATTTGTTTGAGATGTTCGGGCTTCATCAGATAAATCGTTGAAGATGATATTATTTCCCTCACGGAGCGGTTGTGCTAGTTGTTGAAAATTAGGCTTATTATTTATTAATGTCAGCTTTTGTCATTTTACGTAAATCGTCCATGAGTTGCTCGGTGGAATTATTTGTTGGCAAACGTTATGCCTATTTCTTGCGGCAAAGAGCAGGGCGGAAAGATTAATTTTTTCGAACGGTTAGGCGAAATCCTCTGCGGCGTGACGGTGGATTTTGCTACCATTAGCGCCAAGAGTCGGCGCCTGCCGCCGGTTAACCCAGTGAAATAACAAGGAAACGTCATGGGCCGAACCCGCGTGACCGACAGCAGCCTGCGTCTGGCCGTCCTGCTGGCGATGTTGGTGATCATTTTGGCCGGGGTGAAAGCCGCCGCTGACATCGTGGTGCCGTTTTTGCTGGCGGTATTTCTCGCCATGGTGTTGAACCCGCTGGTGGCGATGCTGGAACGCAAGCGGGTGCCGCGTATCGTCGGGGTGACGCTGCTGGTGACGGCGGTGATCGTGGTCGTGATGCTGTTTATCGGCATGTTGGGCGCTTCGCTCAATGAGTTCGCCCGCTCGCTGCCGCAGTACCGCGGCATGATGATCGAGAAGTTGCGCGAGCTGCAGCATTACGCCGATCGCTTCAATATCAGCCTCTCCAGCGAAGCGATGCTGCAGTATGTCGATCCGAGCGCGGCGATGAATTTGGTCACCCGCATGCTGGGGCACCTTTCTGGCGCCATGACCAACGTCTTCCTGCTGCTGATGACCGTGGTGTTTATGCTGTTTGAAGTGCAGCTGCTGCCGTATAAGCTGCAGCAGGCGCTGGATAAGCCGAACGAGGGGCTCGCCGCGATGCGGCGGGCGTTGGACGGCGTGACGCGCTATCTGGTGATTAAAACCATCATCAGCCTGGCCACCGGGGTGATCGTCTGGATCTTCCTGGCGGCGGTCGGCGTGCGCTTCGCTTTTATCTGGGGGCTGCTGGCGTTTCTGCTCAACTACATTCCCAACATTGGCTCGGTATTGGCCGCCATTCCGCCGCTGATTCAGGCGCTGTTGTTCAACGGGCTAGGCGATGCGCTGGTGGTGGCGGGCGGCTTTATCGCTGTCAACATGGTGATCGGTAATATCCTCGAACCACGGGTGATGGGGCGCGGGCTGGGGCTGTCGACGCTGGTGGTGTTCCTGTCGCTGATCTTTTGGGGCTGGCTGCTCGGCCCGGTGGGCATGTTGCTGTCGGTGCCGCTGACGATCGTGGCGCGCATCGCGCTGGAGACTACCGAGGGCGGCTATCGGCTGGCGGTTATCCTGGGGGACGGCCGCCCGCCGCGTCAGCCTCCGGCGGCGCCGGAGTGAGGAAGATCTTGCCGTTCACACCGGGCTGCGTGGCGTGCTGCAGCGCCGCTGCGTACTGATGCAAAGGATAAATCGCGGCGGGTGGGCGCAAAGCCAGCTGGCCGCGCCGCAGCAGCTGGAATAGCTGATAAAACGCCATCTGCCACTGCGCCGGCGCCGCCTGTGCGTTCCATTTGCGCAGGTGGAACAGCGAAGCGCGCAGCTTTAACTCGTCCACCACGCGCCGCCAGTCTACCTGGCGGCCGCTCAGCAGGCCCAGCGCCACAAAATCGCCGCCGGTGCGGACCGCCTGCGCCAGCTGCAATCCGTCTTCTCCACCGATGCAGTCGATGGCCGCACGGGCGCCAAAATTCGTCATTTCCACCAGCTGAGGTGCTTCGATAACGCGCCAGGCGCCGGCGGCCAGTAACGCCTGGCGATGAGCGGCGTTGCGCACCACGACCGCCAGACGAATGCCGCGCAGCGCCGTCAGCTGCGCCAGCAGCAGGCTGACAGCGGAGCCGCCGCCGTTGATCAGCAGTACGTCGCCGGCGTTGAGCGGCAGCCATTGCGTCAACAGCACCCAGCAGGTGAGCGGGTTGATATAGATTTGCGCTGCGCAGGCGTCGTCAATGTCATCCGGCACCCAGACCACCCGAGCCTCAGGCAGCGTGACGAAGGTTTGCCAACTGCCGTCACCCGCTACCGCCAGCGCGCGTCGGTCCGTTGAATGCCCATTCTGCGGATTGACGATGACGCCCACGCCTTCATATCCCGGCACCTGCGGCAGGGCGATGCGGTGCGCGTATTGGCCGTGGATCGGGATCAGATCGGAAGGGTTGATCGGGGCATAGCGCATCTGCAATAACTGCTGTCCGGGGCGCAGCAGCGGTCTGCTCATCTGCTGCAATTCCAGCACCTGGGCGGGATCGCCGAAGCGGCTGAAGCTCAATCGGGGAAATAACGGCGGCATGGATTACATGACGAAGAAGAAATAGACATCCAACGCCAGCAGCACCAGCCACAGGCAAAGGTAAAGCACCAGGTGCTCACGCACATTGTTGACGATAGCCGCCAGTATTCGGTTTAACATTTCAGCCGCCTGAAGAGAAGGATCCTTGATTATAGTCCTTTTCTCGACGTCTTTTACAGCGCGCCGCGCCTGTGCGCTGGAAGAGCGGCGATAAAAAAGCCTGCGTTATCGCAGGCTTGATGTTATACCGCCAGCAGCGCCAGCGGCGTCGAATTTGTTGGCGTGCTCGGCGGGTAGAAATAGCGCAGCACGTTATACAGCGAGTAGAACTCCAGCCGGTTGCGCGCGTTGATCTTCTCCGTGATGTGACGCTTGTGCACGTACACCGTATGCGAGCTGATCTGCAGCTTTTTCGCGATGCGGTAGTTGGGCATCTCCGCCATCCAATATTTCATTACCGTCAGTTCCTGCGGGCTGAACAGGGAACGCTCTTCGCCGTCATCGGCCAGCGCCAGCGGATTTTCGCGCAGCGTGCGTAAGGTGATCGGCAGAATGCTTTTATTGAACAGAAAGGCATTATCGGCGATGCGCATTGGCGCTTCGCTGTAAGGGTAAGGCGTATCGAGATAGATAAACAGCAAGGCAGACTGGCTGGCTTCCATAAATGCCAGCAGCTGTGCGTCCGCTTCGTTATAGCGGCATTGGTTGCTGAGGTTCACCAGAATGTGGCTCGGCTGAAAGCTGGACAACAGTGGCGTAGCGTACTCAATGCTGTGGCAGCACTTGATCGTCGTAATCCCACTATCAGCAAAGTAGCTGGCTATACCGACCCGGGTGAAGCAGCATTCGTCCACGACAAGTAGTTTCATGGTGACGTCCTTGTTGAAAGCCGATGGAGCATATCTTCTGTAAAATAGGACTTACACTGCAAGTGTTCAATTCGGAAATTCAAATGCTGAATGCAAGAAATTTCCGTTATCAGAATTTTTACTTGGTATTTAAAAGAGTTAGCAGGTTAATAAATTGTAACCGCCAGATTTCGCTGTCCAGGGCTCGACGGGAACGTGGACAGCGAAATCCTCCGCTCAGCTAAATCGCTTCAGACCAAAGCTGGAGAGGTCAACCGGCGGCGCTTTGTCCTGCGCGAACAGCGCGGCGATCTCGCCCAGAGCGCTGGCGAACTTGAAGCCGTGGCCGCTCAATCCGCTGATGACCATCAGGCGATCGCAATCCGGCAGCGTATCGATAATAAAGTCTTCGTCAGGGCTCATATCATAACTGCAGGCTTCGCCGTGTAAACATACGCCTACACCCGGCAAAAATTGCCGCAGGAAGGAGAAAACTTCCGTGCCGTCGCTGGCGTAGCTGCCGAAGGGCTTGCGCTGCTCGGGGGCATCCATCGGCTGGCCGCCGTCGTGTTTGCCCACTTTCAGGCCATCGTTATCCGCCGGGAAACCGTAATAGTGCGTGCCGTCCTGCGCTTCGACGGTAAAGGCCGGGAAGCGATTGTTCACGCTGTAGCGGCCGTCCGCCTGATGCCAGGAGAATACCTTGCGCAATGGCGCGATCGGCAGCTGCGGCAACAGCGCCTTCACCCAGGTGCCTGCGGTGACCACCGCTTTTCGCGCCGTGAAACGCCCTTCGTCGGTGACGACCTCAACGCCGCCATCAATGGGGTTCACCGCGCTGACCGGGCAGTTGAACAGCTGGCTGCAGCCGGCCTCTTTCGCCAGTTTGATCAGGCTGGCAACCGCCAGTTCGGATCGCAGGAAGCCGGCGTCCGGCTCGAATACGCCGACGTAACCTTCCGGCGCGCGGAATTCCGGCCAGCGTTGAGCGATCTGTTCGGCGCTAAGGGTTTGCGCATTAAGGCGAAACTTTTGCGCGCTCTGCTGAGCATTGCGAATGAATTCGGAGTGCTGCGGCCCCAGGTTGAGCACGCCGCACGACTGGAACAGTTCTTCACCGGATTGTTGAATCAGCGCATTCCACAGCGCCTGTGCGCGCAGCACCAGCGGCACGTACTTTTCACCTTCGCCGTAAGCGTGACGAATGATGCGTGTATCGCCGTGATGGCTGCCGTTGCGGTGTGGAGGAATGGCGCTGTCGATCATCAGCGCTTTCAAGCCGGCCCGGGTAGCGTAATACCCTGCCGCCGCGCCGACTGAACCGCTGCCCACCACAATCAAATCATATTCCACGTGCCCACCCTCTCTGATAGCGATTTCTTATCGCCCCATGATAAAAGGTTGGCGAGCGCAATGCACTGATTGAACGGCGAAAGGCGAAGAAAAGGCGCCGGGATCGATCACGGCGCCTTAGGGGTTAGGGGACGATGTATCAATGTTTTCTGCGATCAAGATCCTGGTAATCCGTAGCTTCAATCTTGGCGATGCCGGCCTCTAAGATATTGATTAATTGACGGGCGACATCTGTAGTGAGCCAAAGCGTTCGGTCTACTTGGGCTTCTTCGGGCGTTTGGTCTAGTGAAGACAGGTAATGAAGGCGTATCATCATGGCGTCGTAAACGTCGACAGTACTGATATCCCAACCGACAAGCGGGTGCGTCTGAATTACTTCATCATTTCTGTCCATAAAGACCCCTTATTGAGTAGTAACTACCGTGAGTGACTAACGAGGATCAATGCGGCTCATCATCATGAGAGCAATTACAGTATACGCATCCGCTTTCATCGGTGGAGGGGGTTGTCACCGAAATTTGCAAAATAAATATTTATTTGAACAATTATTCTACAAATTTGTATGTGCAGCAGTGGATGAGTCAAGCGCAGCGCGTTATTCCGCGTCGGCAGGTGGCGATGCGCCGTGCAGACATTTTTCCAGCTCTTCGGCCAAATGGGCGAAATGCTTTTGCGTTTCGGCATCACGATTCTGGCTGTGCGATTCCAGCTTCAGGCTGTGGATCAGCCGTTGGTTGGCTTTGTCATCCAGGCTGAAGGCCAGATAAGAGAAAGCCACTTCCAGTACGTTCAAGCGCCTTTTCTGATCGGCAATCAGCGCCAGCAGTTCGCCAAACGTCATTGCGTCTTCGGATTTCACCTTGTCCGGGGCCATGCTTACTCCTTTGCGTTAAATACAGCGCTGAGGCAGATTTTGTTTCAGAGTAAGGGTAAGCGATGAATGGGCAGGGCGCCAGAAACAAAAAAGCCGGAGAGCGACCCCCGGCAAAAACAGCATTGCAGTGTTATTCTGCGCTAAACCATTCGTCTGCGCTTTCCCAGGTTTCCTGAAGGATTTCCTCGATCAGATCCCGGTCGGTTTTGGCGCCCCCCAGCACGGAGAGCCCGTTGGCGCCGGCATAACGTACGTGCACGACGGCGTCTGGAAACTGGCGGTTGACCCGCTTGCCCAGTTCACCGGTCAGCGCCTCAATGGCGCCCGCCGGCAGCGGCCGGGTTTTATCTATAGTGACTTCAACACGCATAATTGCCCCCGAAGCGATTTACTGTTTATTTATACAGTTAACCGAGTGCGGGGGCAAGAGGGCGACGCAAAAATATCAGTCTTTCAGCGACCAGTTCAGGGTTTCACCCGCCAGGAAGGGGATCACGGATTCATTGCCGAGGGTAATCTCTTCCGGCTGGGTGGTTGGCACGCGCTGCAGTTCGATGAAGTCTTCGTTGAGCGGCAGGCCATAGAAGCGCGGGCCGTTGAGCGAGCAGAAGGCTTCGAAGTGCTCCAGTGCGCCTAGCTGTTCGAAGACCGCTGCGTAAGCCGGGATGGCATTCGGCGCGTTGAAACAGCCGGCGCAACCGCAGCTGGACTCTTTGCGATGCTTGAGGTGCGGCGCGGAGTCGGTGCCAAGGAAGAAGCGCTCCGAGCCGCTGGCGACCGCCTGACGCAGCGCTTCCTGGTGGACATTGCGCTTGAGGATCGGCAGGCAGAACAGGTGCGGGCGAATGCCGCCGACCAGCATGTGGTTGCGATTGAACATCAGGTGCTGTGGCGTGATGGTGGCGCCGAGGAAACGATTGCCTGCCTGCACGTATTGCGCCGCTTCTTTGGTGGTGATGTGCTCGAAGACGATCTTCAGCTCAGGGAACTGTTGGCGAATCGGTTCCATCACCTGCTCGATAAAGCGCGCCTCGCGGTCGAAGATATCAACGGAAGGATCGGTCACTTCGCCGTGGATCAGCAATGGCATGCCGATTTTTTGCATCTGCTCGAACAGCGGGTAAATACCGGTCACGTCGCTGACGCCGTGGCTGGAGTTGGTGGTGGCGTTGGCCGGATACAGCTTGGCGGCAGTAAACACCCCTTGTTCGAAGCCGTTGACCAGTTCACTGGCCGCCAGGGAGTTGGTCAGGTAGCAGGTCATCAGCGGAGTGAAATTGTGACCCTGCGGAACCGCCGCCAGAATGCGATCGCGGTAGGCGCGCGCGGCGGCCACGGTCGTTACGGGCGGAACCAGGTTCGGCATCACGATCGCCCGGCCAAATACCTGGCTGGTATAGGGCACCACCGTTTTCAGCATTTCATCGTCACGCAGGTGGATATGCCAGTCGTCTGGGCGGCGGATTTTCAGAACTTGAGGTTGTGCGGTCATCTAGCTAGGCTCCGGCGGTCAAATACGTCTAATGAAAAGCGAATAATGGGTTTATTCACGCCGGGGTGTAAGGATAAGCGGAAAGTGCCGCAGATGCATCTGTTTGTTGGCGACAAGTTGAAATCAATAGCGCGGCGGGCGCATAGTAACCGGGATTTCAACGATGCCGACGCCAATACCGTCGACCTTCATCAAGTGGAAAGGGAGAAAGCAATGGAAGTACGCGTTATCGCCACCCTGCAAGCGAAAGCGGGATTTGAAGCCGCCGTCAGCGAAGCGGTGCACGACATTATCGAGCCGAGCCGCCAGGAGTTGGGCAACCTGCAATATGACTTGCATCGCGATCTGGAAAAACCGGGCGTTTTCGTGTTCTTTGAGCGTTGGGCCAGCAGCGAAGCGCTGGATAAGCATAATGAGACGGCGCATTTTCAGCAGTTCGTCAGCCGGCTTGACGGCAAGTTGGATGTTCTGGACATCAAAAAACTGAAGAAGATCGCCTGAGGACGTTACAGGCAAGAAAAAACCCGCCGATGGCGGGTTTTTTTAGGGTTGCAGATTAACTTATTCGTTAACCGGCTGCGGTTTGGTGGCCGGCGCGGTCGCCTGGCTCACCGCCGAATGGCCGCCTGCGGAGCCTTTGCCTTCAAAGTTGAAGGAAGGGCGCTGCCAGTCGCTGTGCTTGCGTTCTTCCGGCACATAGGCCGGCGCAGGCGCTTTGGTCATCGGCGCAGTGGCGATGTGTTTGTACAGCGCGTCCTGCACGGCTTTCACCGGCGCCGGCTGCTGAGCAACCACTGGCGCAGGGGCTTTTTCCACCGGAGCGGCTTCCACGGCTGCCGCCGCAGGTGCGGCTTCTACTTCTACCATTGGCGTTTCTTCCGCTGGCGTGGCTTCCACCACCGGTGCAGTTTCGACCACAGGCTCGTCTTCCGCTAGCGCAGGTTCAACCACTGGCTCTACAGCTACGGTTTCAGCTACCGGCTCGGCTTCCACTGCAGGGGCAGTCTCTTCCGCTTTCGGCTGTTCAACTGCAACAGTTGCCGGGGCGGTTTCCACCGGCGCCGGGATTTCCTCGGCCGGGATAGCCACGACAGGCGCTACGGCTGCAGCTTCTTCCGTTACGGTAACGGCAGCAGTTTCAACGGCGGCTTCTGGCGCAGGCGGGTTGATGCTGGCCGCCACCTGGGTTTCTTCCACGGCAACGTTGTGCTGTTCAACCGCGGCAGCGACAACCGGTGCCGCAGCCTGTTCTACGGCTTCGGTCTGCACTTCGGCTTCTTCAACCTGAGCGACCGGGTAGCTTACCCAGACTTTGCCCGATGCCATTTCCGGCGAAGCGAACGCGCCCGCCAGCGGCATTGGAGATTGCAGCGGGTAACGTTCATCGCGGTAACGACGGCGGCGCTGGCCACTGACGCGCAGGTGGCGCGGTGAACGGCGGGAACGGCGCGGCATGCCTTCGCCGTTGCCGCGGCTTTCGCCCTGGGCATCGTCTTCCGGCTGTGCGGCAACGGTTTCCGGCAGCAGCTTGACGCTGTCGTCGGCGGTCGGCTGCGCGTCTTCGGCTTTCGCTACCGGCGCTTTCGGCGCCAACAGCTCTTCCGCTGCGCGCTGCAGCTCTTCTTCGGCAGACAGGATACGCACTTTCTGCGTCAGCGTGCGGCGCTGACGGCGCTGCATGTTCTGCTGCTGGCGTTCTTCCTGTTCTTCGTCGGTGCTCTCGACCGCTTCAACGCTTTCCAGCGCTTTCACTTCCTGCTGAGCCTGACGTTTCTCTTCCTGACGGCGACGCTGGCGTTCAGCGCGCTGCTCACGGCGTTGCTGCTGATCTTCGCGCGGCGCTTTAGCGCCTTCTTCTGAAGCGGTTTCCTCCGCTACCGGCGCGTTCTGCTGCTGGTTGCGGCGGTTACGGCGCTGCTCATCGCGGGACTCACGCGATTCACGGCCTTCACGGTTCTCACGCGGTTCACGGTTGTCGCGCTCGCGATTGTCACGGCCTTCACCGCGCTCTTTACGCTCGCCGCGTTCCGGACGATCGCCACGGTCGCTACGCTCACCGCGCTCTTTACGGCCGGTGCCTTGACGGCGCTGACCGCGACGATCCTGACGACGGTTTTCACCGTTGCTTTCCGCCTTCGGCGCTTCGGCTGGTTTGGCTTCTTCGACGGCAGGTTGCTCTTCACCGGCGAACAAGTTCTTCAGACCACCGAACAGGCGACCCAGGAAGCCCGGCTTGGCGGCGGCCGGCGCTGCGGCTTTTGCCTTGGCGGCTGCAGCGGCAGGCTTGGCCACGGCGACGGGTTCTTCAGCCGGCGGCGGCGCATCGGCGGACAGCGAGAAGGAGGCCAGGGCCGGTTGCTCCGGACGCTTGCGCTCCATCGGCGCGTCTTCCAGCGGGCGCTCCATGTCTTCTTCGTGCAGCTTCGGCAGCAGGTAGCTGAGGGTAGAGGTTTCCTCGCCCTTGCGCACGCGCAGCACCGAGTAGTGCGGGGTTTGCATTTCATCGTTCGGCACGATGACGGCTTTCACGCCACCCTGACGTTTTTCGATCGCGCTGACGGATTCGCGCTTTTCGTTCAACAGGTACGAAGCGACCTGAACCGGCACGATAGCGTGAACTTCTTTGGTGTTTTCCTTCAGCGCTTCTTCTTCGATCAGGCGCAGAATGGACAGCGCCAGCGATTCGTTGTCGCGAATGGTGCCGGTGCCGTTACAGCGTGGGCACACGTGATGGCTGGACTCGCCCAGCGACGGGCTGAGGCGCTGACGCGACATTTCCAGCAGGCCGAAGCGGGAGATGCGGCCGATTTGGATGCGCGCGCGGTCTTGGCGCACGGCGTCACGCAGGCGGTTTTCCACTTCGCGCTGGTGGCGAACCGGCGTCATGTCGATGAAGTCGATGACGATCAGGCCGCCGAGGTCGCGCAGGCGCAGCTGGCGAGCGATCTCGTCCGCCGCTTCCAGGTTGGTGTTGAACGCCGTCTCTTCGATGTCGCCGCCGCGGGTTGCACGCGCGGAGTTGATGTCGATGGCGGTCAGCGCTTCGGTGCTGTCGATGACGATCGAGCCGCCGGACGGCAGGCGCACTTCGCGCTGGAAGGCGGATTCGATCTGCGATTCGATCTGATAGTGGCTGAACAGAGGAATTTCACCGCTGTACAGTTTGATTTTGCTGCTGAAATCCGGGCGGCCCAGCGCAGCGATGTGCTCTTTGGCCAGATCGAGAATTTTCGGGTTGTCGATCAGGATTTCGCCGATGTCCGGGCGCAGGTAATCGCGGAAGGCGCGCACGATAACGTTGCTTTCCTGGTGGATCAGGAACGGCGCAGAGCGGCCTTCGGCGGCTTTTTTAATCGCTTCCCAGTGCTTCAGGCGGAAGGAGAGATCCCACTGCAGCGCGTCGGCGGATTTGCCTACGCCCGCGGTGCGAACGATCAGGCCCATGCCGTCCGGCAGTTGCAGCGAAGAGAGCGCTTCTTTCAGCTCTGTGCGATCGTCGCCCTCGATGCGGCGAGAAATACCGCCGGCGCGCGGGTTGTTCGGCATCAGCACCAGATAACTGCCCGCCAGACTGATGAAGGTGGTCAAGGCGGCGCCTTTGTTGCCACGTTCTTCTTTGTCTACCTGAACGATGACTTCCTGGCCTTCGCGCAGCACATCTTTGATGTTCGGGCGACCATGGGAAGAGTAATTGCTAGGGAAGTATTCGCGGGCGATTTCTTTAAGGGGGAGGAAACCATGTCGTTCTGCGCCGTAGTCCACGAACGCTGCTTCAAGACTTGGTTCAATGCGGGTGATTTTGCCTTTGTAAATATTCGCTTTTTTCTGCTCATGACCCGGACTTTCAATATCCAAATCATACAGCCGCTGTCCATCTACGAGGGCAACACGCAACTCTTCCTGCTGAGTTGCGTTAATCAACATTCTTTTCATCTTAACTTACTCGTTATTTTTACATTATCGACAAAGCTGCGGGCAAAATAACCTCATGGCCGGAGTTAAACCGAAAGCCCCGTGTCTTCTCGCAAAGTCGTCAACCTCACGGTTGTCGCCTGCATAGGGGCGCATTATCTCGGTAAGCCTGCTTTTCTTTGTGAAAGACAGCACTTTTACTAGGGGAATAGCCTCTGATTTACGTCGACAGATCTGATTCCATTTGCCGGCCAAGCTGCAACCCGCAGCCCGCTAATTGTTTGATTTCGCATTACGTCTTACGCCATTGCTGCGTTTTTGCGCGATCAGACAAATTTTATAATTCCACCGTTTTCCCTGTTTAACGAGAATCAACGCGGAAAGTGACTGCATTATTCCACTGCTGATGCCGTTATAGCAAGGTGACTTTTCCTTAACTGCGGAAGAAATCGCAAACGTTCAAATCGGCTTGCTGCCTTATTGTCCGCTGGGGTTTCGCCCGCCGTCAGAGAGACAGTTAAGCACAGAAAAAGATGTGGCGCTATTCACGCGCTCTATTTAGAATCCCGCACCATGAAAACGAACAATCCAGCAGTACAATTCATCACGATTTCCGACGACGAAGCCGGTCAGAGAATCGACAACTTTCTGCTCGCTCGCCTGAAAGGCGTGCCGAAGAGCATGATTTATCGCATCGTGCGTAAAGGCGAGGTGCGGGTCAATAAAGGGCGCATCAAGGTTGAATACAAATTGGCGGCTGGCGACGTGGTGCGCGTGCCGCCGGTGCGGGTGGCCGAGCGCGAAGAGACGCCGGTGTCGGCCAAGCTGGATAAGGTGGCCGCGCTGGCCGACTGTATTTTGTATGAAGACGACCACCTGCTGATCCTCAACAAGCCTTCCGGCACCGCAGTGCACGGCGGCAGCGGCCTGAGCTTCGGCGTGATCGAAGGGCTGCGCGCGCTGCGCCCGGAGGCTCGTTTCCTTGAACTGGTGCACCGGCTCGATCGCGATACCTCCGGCGTGCTGTTGGTGGCCAAGAAGCGTTCCGCGCTGCGTTCGCTGCATGAGCAACTGCGGCTGAAAGGCATGCAGAAAGATTATCTGGCGCTGGTGCGCGGCCAATGGCAATCGCACTGCAAGGCCGTACAGGCGCCGCTGCTGAAAAATATTTTGCAAAGCGGTGAACGCATCGTGCGCGTCAACAGCGAAGGCAAGCCTTCGGAAACCCGCTTCAAGGTGGAAGAGCGTTACGAATTCGCCACCCTGGTGAAGGCTAGCCCAATCACCGGGCGTACCCACCAGATCCGCGTGCACACTCTGCATGCCGGGCACCCGATCGCCTTTGACGACCGCTATGGCGACCGCGAGTTCGATCGCCAACTGGCGGGTACCGGCCTGAAGCGGCTATTCCTGCACGCCGCTGCGCTGCGCTTCGAGCATCCGGCCACCGGCGAAACGATGCGCATCGAAGCGCCGATGGACGAAGAACTGCGCCACTGTCTGCAGGTGCTGCGCCGGCAGGCGGCCAAGTAATCTGCGTCACCCCAGCGGGTTGATGCCTTCAGCCCGCAACATCTCCAACAGCGCGATCAACGGCAGGCCGATCAGGGCGTTCGGATCCCGGCCTTCCAGCCTGTCGAACAGCGCGATCCCCAATCCCTCGCTCTTGAAACTGCCTGCGCAGTTCAGCGGTTGCTCCAGACGTACATAGGCGGCTATCTCCGCTTCGCTCAGCGCGCGAAAATGCACGTGAAACGGCTCGCACAAAGCTTGCAGCTGCTTGCTGCGGCCGTTGTACAGCGCCAGGCCGGTATAGAAAGTCACGGCTTGGCCACTGGCCTGCCGCAGCTGCGCCCGGGCGTTTTCCTCGGTATGGGGCTTGCCGGTGATGTTGCCATCGATCACGCAGACCTGATCTGAGCCGATGATCAGATGCTCGGGATAGGCGAGGGCCAACGCCTGAGCCTTCGCCGCCGCCAGGCGCAGCACCAGCGCTTCCGCGCTTTCGCCGGGCAAGGGGGTTTCATCCACTTCCGGCGCGGCGCAGTCGAACGGCAGCTGCAGCTTCTCCAGCAGCATTTTTCGATAGGGGGAGGTGGAGGCTAAAAGCAATCTCTGCATAATTTTTTTCGCAAACCGTAGCGTAAATGGGTACGGCATTTTAAACTGTCGGCCGCTGTGGAAGCGAATATTGGTGAAAGGAGCCGTTTTACGGCCTTTTTCTTTGACTCTATGTCGTTACAAAGTTAATATGCGCGCCCTATGCAAAAGGTAAAATTACCCTTGACCATTGATGCGGTACGTACCGCTCAGAAACGCCTGGACTATGCTGGTGTCTATGCGCCTGAGCAGGTTACTCGTGTTGCCGACTCCGTGGTCAGTGTGGACAGTGATGTCGAGGTGTCGTTGTCGTTTAATATCGACAATCAACGCCTCGCGGTGATAACAGGGCATGCGGACGTCACGGTAACGTTGATGTGCCAACGCTGTGGAGTCCCGTTCGAACATCAGGTTCACACAACATATTGTTTTAGCCCGGTCGTCAATGATGAGCAGGCTGAGGCATTACCGGAAGCGTACGAACCGATCGAAGTTGACGAGTTTGGCGAAGTCGATCTGTTGGCAATGATTGAAGACGAAATTATTCTTTCACTGCCTGTCGTTCCGGTACATGAATCTGAACACTGTGAAGTGTCCGAAGCGGACATGGTATTTGGCCAACTGCCTCCTGAGGCGGAGAAACCGAATCCGTTTGCCGTATTAGCCAGTTTAAAGCGTAAGTAATTGAGGAGTAAGGTCCATGGCCGTACAACAGAATAAACCAACCCGTTCCAAGCGTGGCATGCGTCGTTCTCATGATGCTCTGACCACGACTACTCTGTCTGTAGACAAAGTATCCGGTGAAACTCACCGTCGTCACCACATCACTGCCGACGGTTTCTACCGCGGTCGCAAGGTTATCGGCTAAGTAGCGATACCTTGACTCGTCTAACCCTGGCGTTAGATGCAATGGGCGGGGACTTCGGTCCCTGCGTCACAGTGCCTGCTTCGTTGCAGGCACTGGCCTCTAATTTACAGCTTCATCTCCTGCTGGTCGGCAATCCCGACGTCATCTCTCCCTTGCTTGCCCACGCCGATCCGGTTCTTCTGGAGCGTCTGCAAGTCGTGCCCGCCGAGTCCGTGATCGCCGGCGACGCCAAACCTTCACAAGCGATACGCGCCAGCCGCGGCACGTCGATGCGCATTGCGCTCGAGCAGCTCAGCAGCGGAAACGCGCAGGGGTGCGTCAGCGCCGGCAATACCGGTGCGCTGATGGGATTGGCGAAGCTGTTGGTCAAGCCGCTGGAAGGCATCGAGCGCCCGGCGCTGATGACGGCGATCCCGAATCAGCAACGCAGCAAAACCGTGGTGCTGGATCTCGGCGCCAACGTCGAGTGCGACAGCACCATGCTGGTGCAGTTTGCCGTGATGGGGGCGGTGATGGCGGAAGAGGTGATCGGCATTGCGCAACCGCGGGTGGCGCTGCTGAATATTGGCGAAGAAGAGACCAAAGGCCTGGATAATATCCGCGAAGCGGCCGCTGTGCTAAAAAATACTCCGGCAATCAACTATATTGGTTACCTGGAAGGAAACGAACTGCTCACCGGCAAGACCGACGTGTTGGTTTGCGATGGCTTCGTGGGCAACGTCACCCTGAAAACCATGGAAGGGGTGGTCAGGGTGTTCTTATCGCTGTTGAAATCGTCCGGCGACGGAAACAAGCGAGCGTGGTGGTTGAAATTGTTGGGCCGTTGGTTGCAAAAACGGGTGGTTAAGCGGTTCGGCCACCTGAACCCCGACCAGTATAATGGCGCATGTCTGTTAGGATTGCGCAGCACCGTAGTCAAGAGCCACGGCGCTGCGAACCCTCACGCGTTTGCAGTCGCAATCGAACAGGCTGTGCAGGCGGTGCAGCGGCAAGTCCCGGAAAGGATTGCTGCGCGCCTTGAGGCTGTATTACCTAAGAGTGACTGATCGTACATGTATACAAAGATTCTCGGTACGGGGAGTTATTTGCCCGTACAAGTGCGCACCAATGCTGATTTGGAAAAAATGGTGGATACCTCTGACGAATGGATCGTCACGCGTACCGGTATCCGCGAACGTCGCATCGCCGCTGCGGATGAAACCGTTGCGACGATGAGCTTCCAGGCCGCTGAGAACGCGCTGGAAATGGCAGGTGTGGCTAAAGAAGACATTGGGCTTATCATCGTGGCGACCACCACGACCACTCACGCGTTCCCGAGCGCGGCGTGCCTGGTGCAGCAAATGCTGGGCATCAAAGACTGCGCGGCGTTCGATCTGGCTGCGGCCTGCGCCGGCTTTACTTATGCGCTCAGCGTGGCCGATCAGTACGTGAAAAACGGCGCGGTCAAACATGCGCTGGTTATCGGCGCGGACGTCTTGTCGCGCACGCTCGATCCTGAAGATCGCGGCACCATCATCCTGTTTGGCGATGGCGCGGGTGCGGTGGTGCTTGGGGCGTCTGAAGAGCCGGGCATTCTGTCTACCCATCTGCATGCCGACGGCAGCTACGGCAACCTGCTGACGCTGCCGTACAAGGATCGCCAGAATCAAGACAAGCCGGCCTATGTCACCATGGCGGGCAACGAAGTCTTCAAGGTTGCGGTCACCGAACTGGCGCGCATCGTCGACGAGACGTTGCAGGCCAACAACATGGACCGCAGCGAGCTGGATTGGCTGGTGCCGCACCAGGCCAACCTGCGCATCATCAGCGCAACGGCGAAAAAACTGGGCATGGGGATGGACAAAGTGGTGGTGACGCTCGATCGTCACGGCAACACCTCTGCCGCCTCGGTGCCTTCCGCACTGGACGAAGCCGTGCGCGACGGGCGAATTCAGCGTGGTCAACTGGTGCTGTTGGAAGCCTTCGGCGGCGGCTTTACCTGGGGCTCGGCGCTGGTTCGTTTCTGATTTGGACAGGAAGAAAAAATGACGCAATTTGCTTTTGTTTTCCCGGGCCAGGGGTCGCAGACCGTTGGCATGCTGGCCGAGTTGGCCGCACAGTTCCCGATCGTCGAAGAAACCTTCGGCGAGGCTTCTTCCGCCCTGGGTTACGACCTGTGGCTGCTGGTGCAGCAAGGTCCGGCGGAAGAACTGAACAAAACCTGGCAGACCCAACCGGCTCTGCTGGCCGCTTCGGTGGCGATTTTCCGCGTGTGGCAGCAGCAGGGCGGTAAAGCGCCTGCGCTGATGGCTGGCCACAGCCTGGGCGAGTACTCGGCGCTGGTCTGCGCCGGCGTGCTGGACTTCAAGGCGGCGATCCGTCTGGTCGAACTGCGCGGCAAGCTGATGCAGGAAGCGGTGCCGGAAGGCACCGGCGCGATGTACGCCATCATCGGTCTGGACAACGACGCGATCGCCAAGGCGTGCGAAGAGTCCGCTCAGGGGCAGGTGGTTTCTCCGGTCAACTTCAACTCGCCGGGCCAGGTGGTCATCGCCGGCAACAAAGACGCGGTTGAACGTGCGGGCGCCGCCTGCAAAGCCGCCGGCGCCAAACGTGCGCTGCCGCTGCCGGTGAGCGTGCCTTCGCACTGCGCGCTGATGAAGCCGGCCGCCGACAAGCTGGCCGTAGCGCTGCAGGACATCACTTTCAACGCGCCGCAGGTGCCGGTGGTGAATAACGTCGACGTGCGCATCGAAAACGATCCTGAAGCGATCCGCAGCGCGCTGGTGCGTCAGCTGTACAGCCCGGTGCGTTGGACCGAGAGCGTAGAATTTATCGCAGCACAGGGAGTGACGTCGCTGCTGGAAGTGGGGCCGGGCAAAGTGCTGACCGGTCTGACTAAACGTATTGTTGACACCCTGACGGCTGCGGCGGTGAACGACACCGCCAGCCTGTCGGCGGCGCTTGAACAATAAAGAGGAAAATGATGAGCTTCGAAGGTAAAATCGTTCTGGTCACCGGCGCGAGCCGCGGTATTGGCCGAGCCATTGCAGAAACGTTTGTAGCACGCGGCGCCAAAGTGATCGGCACCGCAACCAGCGAGAGCGGCGCTGAAGCGATCAGCAGCTACCTGGGCGCAAACGGCAAAGGGTTTATGTTGAACGTTGTTGATGCGCAATCTATCGACAGCGTGCTGGCATCGATTCGCGCCGAATTTGGCGAAATCGACATTTTAGTGAATAATGCCGGCATCACGCGTGATAACCTGCTGATGCGTATGAAGGATGATGAGTGGGAGGATATCCTCGACACTAACCTGACTTCCGTATTCCGCCTGTCAAAAGCGGTAATGCGCGCTATGATGAAAAAGCGGTTTGGCCGTATCATCACCATCGGTTCCGTTGTCGGCACCATGGGGAACGCAGGGCAGGCGAACTACGCGGCGGCTAAAGCCGGTCTGATTGGTTTTAGCAAATCTTTGGCACGTGAAGTTGCTTCGCGTGGCATTACGGTCAACGTCGTGGCACCTGGCTTTATTGAGACGGACATGACACGGGCGTTGACAGATGATCAACGCGCAGGCATTTTGTCATCAGTTCCAGCCAACCGGCTGGGCGATGCTAAAGAAATCGCCAGCGCTGTTGCATTTTTGGCCTCTGATGAGGCCGGCTATATCACCGGTGAAACGTTACATGTCAATGGCGGCATGTACATGATTTAAAAAATGTGAAAACCATTTGCGTTATTTGAGGCAAAAACCGCAAAATAGCGTAAAATCGTGGTTTGACCAGCCGGGATTTAGTTGCATCTTTTTCAGCATTTTATACACTACGAAAACCATCGCGAAAGCGAGTTTTGATAGGAAATTTAAGAGTATGAGCACTATCGAAGAACGCGTTAAGAAAATCATTGTTGAGCAACTGGGTGTTAAACAGGAAGAAGTTTTGAACAACGCTTCTTTCGTTGAAGATCTGGGCGCTGATTCTCTTGACACCGTTGAGCTGGTAATGGCACTGGAAGAAGAATTCGACACCGAGATTCCAGACGAAGAAGCTGAGAAGATCACTACTGTTCAGGCAGCTATTGATTTCATCAACGCTAGCCAGCAGTAAGAGAACATATCTAGGCGGTCGTTCGACCGCCTAAGTTTTTTCTATCCCTAGTGTCATATTTTTCCCTCCCTGGAGGACAAACGTGTCTAAGCGTCGAGTAGTTGTGACCGGACTGGGCATGTTGTCTCCTGTCGGCAATACGGTAGAGTCCACGTGGAACGCTCTTCTTGCCGGTCAGAGTGGCATCAGCCTGATCGACCATTTCGATACCACTGCCTATGCGACCAAGTTTGCTGGCCTGGTAAAGAATTTTAATTCTGAGGATTTCATCTCTCGCAAAGATGCGCGCAAGATGGACGCCTTTATCCAGTACGGTATCGCTGCCGGCATGCAAGCCATGCAGGATGCTGGCCTGGACATCACCGAGGCTAACGCCACCCGCATTGGAGCCGCGATCGGTTCCGGCATCGGCGGCCTGGGTTTGATCGAAGAAAACCACAGTTCACTGGTTAACGGTGGCCCACGGAAAATCAGTCCGTTCTTCGTGCCATCCACCATCGTGAATATGATTGCAGGCCACCTGACAATCATGTACGGCATGCGTGGCCCAAGCATTTCCATCGCCACCGCCTGTACTTCAGGTGTGCACAACATCGGCCATGCGGCGCGTATCATTGCCTACAATGATGCGGACGTGATGCTGGCCGGTGGGGCAGAGAAAGCCAGCACCCCATTGGGCGTCGGCGGCTTTGGCGCAGCGCGCGCCCTGTCCACCCGTAATGACAACCCGCAGGCGGCGAGCCGTCCGTGGGATAAAGACCGCGACGGCTTCGTGCTGGGCGACGGCGCCGGCATGATGGTGCTCGAAGAGTACGAACATGCGAAAAAACGCGGCGCGAAAATCTACGCCGAAGTGGTTGGCTTTGGGATGAGCAGCGACGCTTATCACATGACGTCACCACCAGAAAACGGCGCTGGCGCTGCGTTGGCGATGGAAAATGCCCTGCTTGACGCCGGTGTGACCCCGTCACAAATCGGTTACATCAACGCACACGGTACCTCTACGCCGGCGGGCGACCAGGCGGAAGCGCAGGCGGTGAAATCCGTGTTCGGCGCCGATGCAGAGCGCGTGCTGGTGAGCTCGACCAAATCGATGACCGGCCACCTGTTGGGCGCGGCGGGCGCGATCGAG
Organism: Macroglossus sobrinus; assembly: GCA_004027375.1. NCBI lineage: Eukaryota > Metazoa > Chordata > Mammalia > Chiroptera > Pteropodidae > Macroglossus > Macroglossus sobrinus. The sequence goes on along the minus strand of PVKZ01000029.1, from coordinate 10,324 downwards.
TCTATCTTCACCGTGCTGGCGCTGCGCGATCAGGCGGTACCGCCAACCATCAACCTGGATAACCCGGATGAAGGTTGCGATCTGGACTTCGTGCCCCACGAAGCGCGCCAGGTCAGCGATATGGAGTACACCCTGTGTAACTCCTTCGGCTTCGGCGGCACCAACGGCTCGCTGATCTTCCGCCGAGTGTAACTTGCGCTGTTGAACGCTGATGAAAAGCCCGGTTTTTTAACCGGGCTTTTTTACGCCTGGCGTCCGGCCGTCAGCAGGGCTGCGTATTGCCTCGCCGCCTGCTATTCTGCGAGCGTAATGATATCACCCGGCAACAGGAGGAAGCATGTACTGGATTAACGGACAACGCCACGATGCGCTGGCGCCGAGCGATCGCGGCCTGCAGTTCGGCGATGGCTGTTTTACGACTGCCCGGGTTATCGACGGTAAAATCGAGCTGCTGCCCTGGCATCTGGAGCGGCTGCGGCAAGCGGCGCAGCGGCTGATGCTGCCCTCCACCGATTGGCCGGCTTTCGAGCGCGAGATGGCGCAGGCGGCCGAATCAATTCCGCTCGGCGTGGTCAAAGCGATACTGACGCGCGGCAGCGGCGGGCGGGGTTACAGCCCGACCGGGTGCGAAAACCCGACGCGCATCGTGGCCCGCAGCAGCTACCCTGCGCACTATTTGCAGTGGCGCGAGCAGGGCATTACGCTTGCGCTCAGCCCGGTGGCGCTGGCGCGCAATCCGCTGCTGGCGGGGTTGAAGCATTTGAACCGCCTGGAGCAGGTGCTGATCCGCGCGCATCTTGACCAGACGGCCGCCGACGAGGCGCTGGTGCTTGACACTGCCGGTATGCTGGTGGAATGCTGTGCGGCTAATTTGTTCTGGCGTAAGGGAAAAGCGGTATTTACCCCGGATCTGAGCCAGGCGGGCGTCGCGGGCCTGATGCGGCGGCGAGTGATCGCGCTGCTGGCGGGCTCGGAATACCGTCTGCACTGCGTCAGTGAACCGCTGGATACGCTGGCCGATGCCGACGAAGTCCTGGTGAGCAATGCGCTAATGCCGTTGCTGCCGGTAAACGCTGCGCAATCATGGCGTTATGCTTCACGTCAGCTGTATGATTTTTTGCGTCCACACTGTTAACCATGGCTAATTGATGAAGAAAAGAAAGCTGAAGGTCCTGTCTGTTATTGTTGTTCTGGTATTGGCGCTGTTGTTTTGGGGCTACCAGAAGATCGAACGCTTTGCCGATACGCCACTGGCTATCCAACAAGAAACCATCTTCAAACTGCCGGCCGGCACTGGCCGGGTAGCGCTCGAAGGGTTACTGGTGCGCGATAAATTGGTGCACAATGGCCGCTGGTTCCAGTGGCTGCTGAAGCTGGAGCCGGAGCTGGCGGAATTTAAAGCCGGTACCTACCGGTTCACGCCGGGCATGACGGTGCGCCAGATGCTGAAACTGTTGGCCAGCGGCAAAGAGGCGCAGTTCACCGCACGCTTTATCGAAGGCTCACGCCTGCGTGACTGGCAGCAGGTGTTGCAGCAGTCCAAATACCTGAAACACACCCTGGCGGGCAAGAGCGAAGCGGAGATCGCCGCTGCGCTCGGCATTCCTGCGGGAGAAACCCCGGAAGGACATTTGTACCCGGATACCTATCAGTATACCGCCGGCATGAGCGACATCGCGCTGCTCAAACGCGCGCATGTGCGCATGAACAAAGCGCTGCAGGCCGCTTGGGCCGGCCGCGACACCAGCCTGCCGTACAAAAAGCCGGAAGAGCTGCTGACCATGGCTTCGATCGTCGAGAAAGAGACCGCCGTGCCGGAAGAGCGCAGCAAGGTGGCGTCGGTGTTCGTCAACCGCTTGCGCATCGGCATGCGTCTGCAGACCGATCCGACGGTGATCTACGGCATGGGCGAAAGCTATAATGGCAACATCACGCGCAAGGATCTGGAGACGCCGACGCCTTACAACACCTATGTGATCGCCGGCCTGCCGCCAACGCCGATCGCCATGCCGGGTGAGGCCTCGTTGCAGGCGGCCGCCAATCCGGCCAAAACGCCATATCTCTATTTTGTCGCCGACGGCAAGGGTGGGCATACCTTCACCACCAATCTGGCGAGCCATAACCAGGCGGTGCGCGTGTACCGTCAGGCGTTAAAGGAAAAGAATGAAAAGTAAATTCGTTGTAATTGAAGGGCTGGAAGGCGCGGGCAAAACCACCGCGCGCGATACGGTGGTCAATGTGCTGCGTGAACATGGCATCAACGATATCGTCTTCACCCGTGAACCCGGCGGCACGCCGCTGGCGGAGAAGCTGCGCGATCTGTTCAAGCGCGGCATCGACGGCGAATTGCCGACCATCAAGGCCGAAGTCTTGATGCTGTACGCTGCGCGCGTGCAGCTGGTGGAAACCGTGATCAAACCCGCCCTGGCGCGCGGCGCCTGGGTGGTGGGCGATCGCCACGATCTCTCTTCACAGGCTTACCAGGGCGGCGGCCGCGGTGTGGATCCGCAGTTGATGACCTCGCTGCGCGACACCGTGCTGGGGGATTTCCGCCCGGATTTGACGGTCTATCTCGATCTGCCGCCGCTGGTCGGCCTGCAACGCGCGCAGGCGCGCGGCCAGTTGGATCGCATCGAACAGGAGGCGCTGCCGTTCTTCGAACGCACCCGCGCTCGCTATCTCGAGCTGGCGGCGCAGGATGAAACCATCGTCACCGTCGACGCCGCCCAGCCGCTGGAGCAGGTGACCGCGGCGATCCGCGACTGCGTCGGCCACTGGCTGCGGCAGCAGGAAGGCGCATAATGAACTGGTACCCGTGGCTGAACGGCCCTTATCGCCAGCTGATTGGGCAGTACGCTGAGGGCCGTGGCCATCATGCGCTGCTGCTGCACGCGGCGGCGGGCAATGGTGACGATGCGCTGGCCTACGGCTTGAGCCGCTGGTTGATCTGCCAACAGCGCAACGGCGAAAAAAGCTGTGGCGAGTGTCACAGCTGCCGGCTGATGCTGGCGGGCAACCACCCGGATTATCATGTGCTGGCGCCGGAAAAGGGCAAGAGCAGCCTGGGTATCGAACCGATTCGCCAGGTGATTGAAACGCTGTACGCTCACGCTCAACAGGGCGGCGCCAAGGTGATTTGGCTGCCGCAGGCGGAACAGCTGACCGAGGCGGCGGCCAACGCGCTGTTGAAAACGCTGGAAGAGCCGCCGGAGAAAACCTATTTTCTGCTGGGTTGCCGTGAGCCGTCGCGGCTGATGGCGACGTTGCGCAGCCGCTGCCTGTACTGGCATTTGGCCAGCCCGGATGAACAACTCAGCCTGCAGTGGCTGAGCCGGCAGGCGGCCGGCTCTCAGACGGACCGCCTCACGGCGCTGCGCCTGCACGACGGCGCGCCGCTGGCCGCCGAACAGCTGTTGCAGCCGCAGCAGTGGCAGCAGCGCAGCGCGCTGTGCGCCGCCTTGAGCGCCGCGCTGCCGCAGCGCGATATGCTGTCGCTGCTGCCGGCGCTGAACCATGAAGACGTCGCCGAGCGCCTGCACTGGCTGTGCGCGCTGCTGGTGGACGCCATGAAGTGGCAGCAGGGCGCGCATCACTATGTATTGAATCAGGATCAGCAGCCGCTGGTGCATCAGTTGGCCAGCCTGCTGAGCAGCGCCTCGCTGCAACAGATCGTGCAGCAGTGGTTGAACTGCCGCCATCAGCTGCTCAGCGTGGTGGGCGTCAACCGCGAGCTGCTGCTGACCGAACAGTTACTTCGCTGGGAACAGATGCTTGGCGCCGCCGGCTATTCCCACCCTCACTCGTTGTAAAGTTAAAGAGTTAAACATTATGTTGTTAGTCGATTCTCATTGCCACCTTGACAGTCTGGATTATCAGACGCTGCACCAGAATGTGGACGACGCGCTGGCCAAGGCCAAAGCGCGCGACGTCGGCTATGTGCTGGCGGTCGCCACCACGTTGCCGGGTTACCGTTCCATGACCGAACTGATCGGCGAGCGCAACGACGTGGCCTTCTCGTGCGGGGTGCATCCGCTCAATCTGGAAGAGGGTTATGATTACGCCGAACTGCGTCGCCTGGCGGCGGCGGAGCAGGTGGTGGCGCTGGGAGAGACCGGGCTCGATTACTTCTACCAGAAAGACAACCTTGAGCTGCAGCAGGACTCTTTCCGCGAACATATCCGCATTGGCCGGGATCTGAACAAGCCGGTGATCGTCCACACCCGCGATGCGCGCGCGGACACGCTGGCGATCCTGCGTGAAGAGAATGCACAGGACTGCGGCGGCGTGCTGCACTGCTTCACCGAAGATCTGGCCACGGCAGAAGCCCTGTTGGATCTGGGCTTCTACATCTCTTTCTCCGGTATCGTCACCTTCCGCAATGCCGAACAGCTGCGCGAAGTGGCGCGTTATGTGCCGCTGGATCGCATTTTGGTGGAAACCGACTCGCCGTACCTGGCGCCGGTGCCGCATCGCGGCAAAGAAAACCAACCCGCCTATGTGCGTGATGTGGCTGAATACATGGCGGTATTGAAGGGCGTTAGCCTGGAACAACTGGCCGAAGCCACCACCGCCAACTTTTCACGCTTATTTCACCTCGAACTGTGATCTTTGACCTAGGCTATAGCTGTAGGTCATTGTCTGCGTAATTTTTTTTAAGCTCGTAATTAATCACTGAAACGGGTAAGGTTCCCTCCCGTTTCAAGGTGGTTGGCGCGCGTTTTTTGCTCTGTTTTGCCAAAAAAACGCCGATTTTTGCAAAGTTGCGCGGCTCGATCATCGAAACGTGATTGTCATCAAACATTGCGCAGGCTATTTATTTTACTCTGCGTAATAAATTCAAGGGGTGCTCAGACACCCTGAATTGCAGGGGTTTTTCTCCCCCCCTTGCAGCGCGAATCATCGCGACAAGAAGTAGCAAAGCATTATTACTCAGGAGCACACTCAACTATGTTCAAGAACGCATTTGCAAACCTGCAAAAAGTAGGTAAATCGCTCATGCTGCCGGTGTCCGTGTTGCCTATCGCAGGTATCCTGCTGGGCGTCGGCTCCGCCAACTTTAGCTGGCTACCTGCGGTAGTCTCCCACGTGATGGCGGAAGCGGGCGGTTCGGTCTTCGCCAATATGCCGCTGATTTTCGCCATCGGCGTCGCTCTGGGCTTCACCAACAACGACGGCGTTTCCGCGCTGGCGGCGGTGGTGGCCTACGGCATTATGGTGAAAACCATGGCGGTGGTTGCGCCGCTGGTGCTGCACCTGCCGGCTGAAGAGATTGCGGCCAAACACCTGGCGGATACCGGCGTGCTCGGGGGGATTATCTCCGGCGCCATCGCGGCCTATATGTTCAACCGCTTCTTCCGCATTCAACTGCCGGAATACCTGGGCTTCTTTGCTGGTAAGCGTTTCGTGCCGATCATTTCCGGTCTGGCGGCGATCGTTCTGGGCGTAGTGCTGTCCTTCATCTGGCCGCCGATCGGTACAGCTATCCAGACCTTCTCGCAGTGGGCGGCTTATCAGAACCCGGTCGTGGCCTTCGGCATTTACGGCGTGGTTGAGCGTGCTCTGGTGCCGTTCGGTCTGCACCACATCTGGAACGTGCCGTTCCAAATGCAAATCGGTGAATTCACCAACGCGGCGGGCCAGGTGTTCCACGGCGACATCCCTCGCTACATGGCGGGTGACCCAACCGCGGGCAAACTGTCCGGCGGCTTCCTGTTCAAAATGTATGGTCTGCCTGCTGCGGCCATCGCCATCTGGCACTCGGCCAAGCCGGAAAACCGCGCGAAAGTCGGCGGTATCATGATCTCCGCCGCGCTGACCTCGTTCCTGACCGGTATCACCGAGCCGATCGAGTTCTCCTTCATGTTCGTCGCGCCGATCCTGTACGTGATCCACGCTATCCTGGCCGGTCTGGCGTTCCCAATCTGCATCCTGTTGGGCATGCGTGACGGCACCAGCTTCTCGCACGGCCTGATCGACTTTATCGTACTGAGCGGCAACAGCAGCAAAATCTGGCTGTTCCCAATCGTCGGCATCGTCTACGGTCTGGTGTACTACACCATCTTCCGCGTGCTGATCGCCAAGCTGGATCTGAAAACCCCTGGCCGTGAAGACACCGCTGCCGAGCAGACTGCGCAGGGCGGTTCCGAAATGTCCGCGGCGCTGGTTCAGGCCTTCGGCGGTAAAGAAAACATCACTAACCTGGATGCTTGCATCACCCGTCTGCGCGTCAGCGTGGCCGACGTGTCCAAAGTCGACCAGGCGGGCCTGAAGAAACTGGGCGCAGCCGGCGTAGTCGTCGCTGGCTCCGGCGTGCAGGCCATCTTCGGCACCAAGTCCGACAACCTGAAAACCGATATGGACGAATACATCCGTAATCATTGATTCAGGCAGGGGAGTTATCAAGGGAGGCGCAAGCCTCCCTTTTTTGTTGCCTGCCGTCAGGCGCCAAGGCGCTGTTCGAGCTCGGCGAGAGAAGGGAGGAACCAGACCTGTTCGCCGCGATTGGCTTCACGCACAAAATCTTGCAGCGCGTTGCTTTGTGCCAGCCAGGGAGTGATATCGCCCAGCAGCGCCACACGCAGGCGGTAGTTGATGAATTTCTGCAATACGGCGCCGGCAATGCCGCTTCTGAGCTGGAAAAAGGCGGCGTCGAGGCGGCTGACGGGGAGGGCAATCATCCCGGCCTCGTGTTCAAAGGCGGGCGCGATAAACAGGCTGACGTCGTTTTCGTCTTTCAACATCGGCCCGGCTTCGGCGAATACCACCAGGCGCAGATCGTAGACTTGCTGCACGGCGTAGCTCATCGGTGCTCCGGGGCTCAGGGTTTGGCGTGCTTTTGCAGGTAATGCTCGAACACCGCCAGCGTTTCGTCCGAGATATGGTGTTCAATCCCTTCGCTGTCCAGCTCGGCGGTTTCGCTCGGCACCCCGAGGCACATCAGCAGATCGACCACGATGCGGTGACGGCGGCGCACCTTCTGCGCCAGCTGTTCGCCTTCCTCGGTTAAAAACACCCCGCGATAAGGGCGCGACTCCACCAGCCCGGCGCTTTTGAGCCGCGCGATATTTTTGATCGCCGTCGGGTGAGAGACGCCGAAGCGGCGCGCGATATCGGTGGTTCTGGCTTCGCGGGTGCTTTGCAGCAAATCGGCGATCAGCTCAACGTAATCTTCGATCAGCGCATTGGACTGCGCTTCGCGGGCGCGGCTAAAACGCAGGGCGTGCTCGGCCTCGTCCGGCATGTCGGTCTGGGCGTGGCGGTCGGCGTTATCTGGCGCGCGGGTAACCATAGCGTGGGGCGTCCTGTAAGCATAAAAATGGCGTCTCCCGGCAATGCGGGGAGGGTTGCCCTAAGTTAGTCCAAATAGCACACATTATCAATTCGATGCCATGCATTGTGGTAGTTAGAAATATCTCTACACAAAGCCCATGAATTTCGCCTGTTGCATAAAGTGTAGCCGATGCTACATTGTCAGCATGATCGGTGGAAAAATAACCAGCAAAAGATTAAGGGTACTTCATGCGAGACGCGGCAACCCCCTCATCGTTAACCGAACGAACCAACATCGCGATTGGCGCCGCCCTTGCCGGACGCAAGCGCGGTGCCTTCACGCCGTTGCTGTTCGCCGGCCCGGCGGTGATTGCCTCTATCGCCTATATGGATCCCGGTAATTTCGCCACCAACATTCAGGCCGGGGCGAAGTACGGTTACAGCCTGCTATGGGTGGTGGTGATGGCCAACCTGATCGCCATGCTGTTCCAGGCGCTGTCGGCCAAACTGGGCATCGTCACCAACCGCAATCTGGCGGAGATGTGCCGCGACCAGTTCTCACGGCCGGTGGTGATCGGCATGTGGCTGCTCAGCGAAGTGGCGGCGATGGCCACCGATTTGGCGGAGTTTCTCGGCGGGGCGATCGCGCTGGCGCTGCTGTTCCACATGCCGCTGCTGGCGGGGATGGGGGTGACGGCGGTGATCACCTATGCGCTGTTGATGGTGGAAAAGAAAGGTTTCCGCCCGGTCGAGCTGATGATTGGCGGCCTGGTGGGCATCATCGCGCTGTGCTACCTGGTGGAGATGTTCATCGTGCCGGTGGACTGGCAGGCGGCCGGCCTCGGCATGGTGACGCCGCAGTTGCCGGATGCCCAGGCGCTGACCATCGCCGTCGGCATTATCGGTGCCACTGTGATGCCGCACGCCATTTTCCTGCACTCGGGATTGACCCAGCACCGCAGCCCCGCCAGCGACAACGGCGAGCGGCGCAAGCTGCTGCGTTTTTCCAATATTGAAGTGGTGATCGCGCTGGCGCTTGCCGGGCTGGTGAATATTGCGATGGTGATCATGGCCTCGAGCGCCTTCCACGCCGGTAACAGCGACGTGGCCGAAATCGGCACCGCCTACCATACGCTGACGCCGCTGTTCGGCGCGGCGGCGGCCGGCATCTTCCTGGCTTCGCTGATCGCCTCCGGCATTTCCAGCTCGGTGGTGGGGACCATGGCCGGGCAGATGATCATGCAGGGCTTCGTCGGCTTCCGCATCCCGGTGTGGGTGCGCCGCCTGGTGACCATGGTGCCGGCGTTTATCGTGGTGGCGATGGGCGTCAACGCCACCGATGCGCTGGTCTATAGCCAGGTGGTGCTGAGCCTGGCGCTGCCGGCGCCGATGATCGCGCTGGTGATGTTCACCCGCCGCCGCGACATCATGGGCGAGTTCGCCAACGGCCGCTGGACCAGTCTGGCGGCGGTGGTCGGCACGGTGGTGATCGTGCTGCTCAACGTGGTGTTGCTGCTGCAGACTTTCGGCGTCGATATCCCTGGACTGGGGTGATCTTGCGGGCCGCGCGGGGCGCGGCCGCGTCGCTAAATTATAAATTCCCCACGCCGCCGTCCATTTGCAGCTCCGCGCCGACCATAAATGCCGACTCGTCCGCCGCCAGAAACACCGCCGCTTTGGCCAGTTCCAGCGCGCTGCCCATGCGGCCGATCGGCACCAGCGCGCGGATATCGTCGCGCAATGCCTGCTCATCCGCTTCTGCCAGCCCCAGCTTACCCAACGCCGGGGTTTCGGTCGGGCCGGGGCTGAGGCCGTTGACGCGAATGCCGCGCGCGTGCAGCTCGCCGGAGAGCGTTCTGGCCAAAGATAACAAACCGGCTTTGCTGGCGGCGTAGGCGCTGCTCTGCGGCAGGCCGATATGGGCGCTGACCGAACCGCACAGGATCACCGAAGAAGGGTTGGCCAGCAGCGGCAGCAGCGCCTGGATCAGAAAGAACGGTCCCTTGAGGTTGATGTCCATCAGCCGCTGGTAGCTCTGTTCATCCCATTCCTGCAGCGGGCGGTGCGTGACATCGCCGGCGTTAACGTACAGCACGTCCAGCCGCGGCCACCGTTGCTCCAACTGCTGCGCCAGCGCGCGCTGTTGTGGGAGGTCGCCGGCGTCGCTCAGCAGCAGCAGCGCGTTGCCCGCCAATGCCTGGCCCGCCGCGTCCAGGGCGCGTTGGCTGCGGCCGGTGATCGCAACCAAAGCGCCCTCGGCGATGAACTGGCGGGCGGTTTCCAACCCGATGCCGCTGGTGCCGCCGGTGATCAATGCGTATTTGCCTTGCAGTCGTGACATAACCGATTCCTCTTTAGCGTCAGTTTCGGCATTATTTGCGCTATAGTTACTTTTGCATAGTAGGCACCTTTTGGATACTAATGGACGAGGTGGGATGAAATGACGACGCAAGCGCCCTTAGCGGCGGAAAATAATTTGGCGGCGTTGCCGACGGCGGGTGAACCTTGCCCGATGGTGGACTTCGTCAATCTGGTGTCGGGCAAATGGGCGATACCGATCTTGTACCGGCTGATCATGATCGATGGCCCGGTACGATTCAGCGAGCTGCAGCGGGCGGTGGCGCCCATTGCGCAAAAAGAGCTGACGCGCCAGCTGCGGCTGTTCGAACAGCGCGGTCTGGTGACGCGGCAGGTGTTTCCCGAAGTGCCGCCGCGAGTGGAGTATCAGGTCACCGCGCTGGGCAAATCGCTGCGGCCAACGTTGGACTCGCTGGCCGAGTGGATGCGTCGGCATGCGCCGCAGCTGATCGGCAGCTAGTCGCCGATGCCCGGCGGATTGATGGCGGAGCGCTCGACCTTTTCGTCGCCTTCGCCCCAGCGTTCCAGCACCTGCGCGTATTCACCGCTGACGATGACGCCGTTGATGGCGGCGTTGACGGCGTTCACCAACCCGTTGCCTTTTTTGGTGGTGACCGCGACATAGGCCACGTTGGGGCCGATGCCGACCATTTTGGTTTTGCCGGTCAGCGCCGCCTTGTAGGCGCCGGTAGAGTGG
>PVKZ01000027.1:0-40269 GCA_004027375.1 Macroglossus sobrinus | reverse complement strand
TAAGTCGCGCGGCGAACTGAAAAACGGGCCTAAAAAGGTGCTGGTCATTGGTGCTTCCACCGGTTACGGTCTGGCCTCGCGCATCAATGCCGCTTTCGGCAGCGGTGCGGCCACCATCGGCGTATTTTTCGAGAAGCCTGGCAGCGAAGGCAAAACCGGTTCCGCTGGTTGGTACAACTCCGCCGGTTTCGACAAGGCAGCTAAAGAAGAAGGCCTGTACGCGAAAAGCATCAACGGCGACGCATTCTCCAACGAGTGCCGTCAGACCGTGATCGATCTGATCAAAAAAGACCTGGGTCAGGTTGACCTGGTGGTCTACTCGCTGGCTTCGCCGGTGCGTAAGATGCCGGAAACCGGCGAAGTGGTGCGTTCCGCACTGAAGCCGATCGGCGAGCCGTACAAATCCGTTGCGCTGGACACCAACAAAGACGTGCTGGTTGAAGCCGTGGTCGAGCCGGCCAACGAGCAAGAAATCGCCGACACCGTGAAGGTGATGGGCGGCCAGGACTGGCAGCTGTGGATGGACGCGCTGGACGAAGCGGGCGTGCTGGCGGATAACGCGCAGTCGGTCGCTTACTCCTACATCGGTACCGATCTGACCTGGCCAATTTACTGGCACGGCACGCTGGGCAAGGCGAAAGAAGATCTGGATCGCGCGGCGCACGCCATCAACCAGAAGCTGCAGGCCAAAGGCGGCGCGGCTTACGTTGCGGTGCTCAAGTCGGTAGTGACTCAGGCTTCCTCCGCCATTCCGGTGATGCCGCTGTATATCTCCATCGTGTTCAAAATCATGAAGGAACAGGGCATTCACGAAGGCTGCATCGAGCAGATCCAGCGTCTGTTCGCCACCAAGCTGTACAGCGGCGCGGCGCCGGACACCGACGAGAAGCACCGTCTGCGTCTGGATGACTGGGAACTGCGCGACGAAGTGCAGGAAACCTGTCGTGAAATCTGGCAGCAGCTGAACGACAACAACATCAACGAACTGACGGATTACCAGGGCTACAAGGCGGAATTCCTGCGCCTGTTCGGCTTCGGTCTGCAGGGCGTTGACTACGACGCCGATCTGAGCGGCGAAGCCAATTTCGATGTGATCGAGCTGGTCTAAGCGCGTCGAGCGGTCAAACAAGGTCGGGTTAGCCCGGCCTTTTTTATTGCCTGCGAATTATCGGCTGGCTAAGCGAAAATGTTTATTTCGGGTTAACAGAGGAGCCGAGTGGTTAACATCGGCGGTCGAAAGGTGAAATAACGGCGGTTATTAAACTAAAGAAAGTCATTTTTTATTTACCCTTGCCGCCGGCTGCGGGTATTTTATTTCCTTTAAGGAGAAAACTATGACATGGCGTTATTGTGCCACGGTATCGTTGTTTTTGTTGAGCGGCTGCGGCGCGATCCAGCCGACGTCGACGTCCCCAGACTGGTCTCAGCCCCAGCCGGCCACGCGGGAACAGCGGCAACGCATCATGGCGGGTGAGTCTGCCTCGTCGGTATTGCAGGAAGGGAATATCGGTATTGGTGGCACGTTAGATGGGTCGAAAATATTCGATCGTTAAACCGCTAAATATATTCAGCCAAATTAATGCGCGCATTCTGCCGATATTGTCGGAGGGTTTACCTTTCCTGCGTTATTCTGCCGTGGCTTGACCATTCATTGCGTTAGCAGACAATTCGTTTTCCTTATAGGGAACCGCCGGTTTATTTCGGCGTAATCAAAGGAGTTGCCCATGACGAAGAACATGGCCGCGATCTTTCTCTTGCTGTTGCCGCCGCTAAGCCAAAGCGCCGGCGCAGCGCGCTACGACAGGCCGTGCGAAGGGGTGTCGCCGGTGCTGTTTCAAAAGCGCCTGAAAGCGCTGGCGCAGGATCTGCGGCAGGAAATAAGCGAGGAAGCGCCGCCGACGGAGCGCGATGCGGAAGAGCTGGCGCGGTTGGCGGAGTGCGCTATCGAGCCCGGCAAGGCGCCCGTCACCGGCGGGCAGCGCGTCTCCCGTTCAGAGGAAAAGCCGACGGCATCGCCGAACGGTTGCTGAGCCAGCGTGTGCGCAGAGTCAAGCGATGTAATGTAAAAGGAGTCATTGATGAAAAGGATCGTGTTGGCCGGCGTGGCCTTGTGTTGTTCCAGCTTCGCGCAGGCGCGGGTGGATCTGGAATACCATGCGGCGGCGCCGAAGGACAGTAAAGTCACCGAGGAGTACCAGAAAAAGCGCGACGCATTGCGCCACAAGGTGTGGAATGTCGATAACCTGACGCTGGCCAACGAGCAGGCGATTGCACGCGAACAGCAGCGCGAAGCCGCTGAGACCGCCGAGCGGCAGCAGCGGAACCTGGAACAGCAGCAGAAAAAGCAGCGTTGCCTGCGCAGACACTCGAAAGATCCTCATCCCGAGGCTAAGTGTTACATGCACAACTTCTAACCTTTAACGTCCGGGCGCTTTCTGCGCCCGACGTCGTTTAGGCCGGGCGGCAATGCTCTTTCAGCATGGCGATCGCGTCCGGTTTCAGCTGATACAGATAGACCGGCCGGCCGGTGGCGCCGTACAGAATACGGGTGCCGAGGATGCCGCTTTCCGCCAGATAGATGAGGTACTTGCGGCAGGACACCCGCGAAATGCCAATGGCGTTGGCCAGATTGTCGGTAGAGAATTCGCTGTCGTGCTGCTGTTCGATCCACTCGCACACCGTGCTCAGGGTGATGCTGGTCAGGCCCTTCGGCAGCTTTTTGCTCTCCTGGCCGCCGGGCTGGCGGCGCAACAGGCTGTCGACGTCGGCCTGCGAAAACTCGCGTTGCGCCAAGAGCTGTGACTGTTGCCGGTAGTGGCTCAGCGCCTCCTTGAAGCGGCTGAACTGGAACGGCTTGATCAGATAATCCACCACGCCGTAGTGCAGCGCTTTTTGCACCGTGTTCACGTCGCTGGCGGAGGAGATGATGATCACATCGGTCTTCTCGCCGAGTTCGCGCAGGCCGGGCAGCAGATCCAGCCCGTTCTCCTGCTGCATGTAGATATCCAGCAACACCAGATCGATGCTGACGCTGGCGTCGGCCAGCAGGGCGCGCGCCTGGCTCAGGGTCGCGACCGTCGCCTGGCAGTGAAAACCGCCGACCTGGCTCAGGTAGTATTTATTCAGCTCCGCCACCATCGGGTCGTCGTCGACAATCAGTACGTTAATCATGGGCTCTGCTCTTGGCCTGATAGGGAAGGTGCACGAAAAATTGGGTCAGCTCGCCCGGTTCGGATTCGAAATCGATGCTGCCGCCCAGTTTCTCCAGATGGCTGCGGATCAGCGCCAGGCCGATGCCGCGTCCCGTTCCCTTGGTGGAAAATCCGTGTTCGAAGATGCGCGCGCCGATCGCCGGATCGATGCCGGGGCCGTCGTCGCTGACGATACAGTGTAATTGATCGTCGTGATGATGGAAGCTCAGGCCGATCTCGTGGCCCTCAACGCCGTCGATGGCGTCGATGGCGTTTTCGATCAGGTTGCCGAGCACGCTGATCAGCACGTGGGTGGTTTCCGCATCGTCGGTTTCCGGCAGCAGGCTGTTTTCCTCGATGGTCAGTTCGATGCCGGCCTCGTGGGCGCGGCTGATCTTGCCGATGAAGAAGCCCGCCACCTCCGGCGAATGGATCTTGCGCAGCAGCGCGCCGATCTCTTCCTGGTAGTTGCTGGCGGTGTTGATGATGTAGTTTTCCAACTGCTGATAGGCCTTCATATGCAGCATGCCGAGTATCACATGCAGCTTGTTCATAAATTCGTGCGACTGCACCCGCAGGGCGTCGGCGTAGTGCGCCATGCCGCTCAGCCGCTGCAGCAGGCGGCTGATCTCGGTCTTGTCGCGGAAGGTGGCGATGGCGCCGGTCACCTGGCCGTTGACGATCACCGGCACGGTATTGGTCAGCAGTTCGCTGCCGTTGAAGCTGATCTGCCGATCGCGCAGCGGTTCGCCGCTGGCCAGCACCTCCGCCAGATGCAGCTGCGCCGGCCAATGCTTGCTGGCGGCTTCCAGCAGCAGGTTTTCCACCGGCCCGCTCTGGCGCAGCAGGCGCTTGGCTTCGTCGTTGACGATGGTGATGCGGGATTCATTATCGACCGCGATCACGCCTTCTTTAATCGACTGCAGCATGGCGTTGCGCTGTTCGAACAGGTTAGAGATTTCGTAAGGCTCGAAACCCAGCATGATGCGTTTGAGCGCAGAGACCAGGAAAAAGGTGCCCAGGCTGCCGACCAGGGCGGCGAAGGCGATGGTCCAATAGATGATCCATCGGCTTTCCGCCACCACCCGCTGCACGGTGTCCAGCGCGATGCCGAGCGCCACCACGCCGATTTGTTTTTTCTGATCGTCATACACCGGAACGAACACCCGCAGCGCCGGAGCCAGCGTGCCGCGGTTGATGGCGCTGTTGACGTTGCCTTGCAGCGCGGGCGCCAAATCGTCGCCGATAAAATGCTTGCCGATCAGCCAGGGTTTAGGGTGCGAATAGCGGATGCCCTGCATATCCACCACCACCACGAACAGCAGCTCGTTTTGATGGCGCACCTGCTCGGCGAAGCGCTGAATGGCGCCGCTGTGATCGCGCCGCTGCAAGCCGTCGATCACGGTGTTGGAGAGCGCCAGCGTGTTGGCGACGGCGATGGCTTTTTGCTGCAGCTGATCTTGCCCCTCGCGGCTCATCTGCACGAAAAACAGCGCGAACACCACCAGCAGCACCGAAGCGATGATGGCGGACACCATCAGCGTGATGGAGGTGCTCAGCTTGAGCGGCACCCGTTGTTTTGGCATGGCGGTTCTCCGAATGGCGATATCACGGCGTATTCTAGCGAGGAATGCGGCAAGCTGCAGTTACCGGCAGCAGGTTATAGCATGCTGCCGGGGGAGCGAGGGGTTATTTTAGTTACAAAAGCGGGTTACTGCTGGTGGTAGATCTCCAGCGCCTGTTGGCCGCTGGCGCCCTGATGGATGATCGCCATCAGGGCGCGCACCACCTGCGACGGGTTGCTGTGTTGATAGACGTTGCGGCCATAGACCATGCCGGAGGCGCCCTGCGCCATCAGCGCGGCGGATTTCTCCAGCACCGGGCCCAGCTCACCCTTGCCGCCGCCGCGCACCAGCGTCGGGCAGCGCGCCGCTTCAACCACGCGGTGGAAATCTTCCACCCGATCGGTCGGATCGGCCTTGATGATGTCGGCGCCCAGCTCGCGCGCCAGCCGCACCAGCGGCACGATCTTCTCCACGTCACCCAGCGATCCGTAGGCGGCGCCCTGGCCGGCCGGGGCCATCACCAGCGGTTCGATCATCAGCGGCATGGCGTAGCGGTCGCAGGCGTGGCGCAGGCGGCCGATGTTCTCTATGCACTGGCGGAAAATGCCGGGTTCATCCGGGATCATATACAGGTTGACCACCACCGCGGCGGCGTCCATTTGCAGCGCGGCCAGGATCGGCGCTTCCGGGTTGTGCAGCACCGCCCACATTTCGCGGTGGCGCGCGGCGTTATAGGCGTTGCCGACGTCGGTGCGCAGCACCAGCGCCGGCTTTTCGCGCTGCGGCGCGCGCTGCAGCAGATCCGCCTGGCCGTAGTTGACCTGAATGGCGTCGGGGCGCGCGGCGATCAGGTTGCCCATCACCCGTTCGATATCTTCCAGGCCGATTAAGAAATCCGGTTCGTTGGCGATGCCGTGATCGATCGCCACGTCCAGGCACTTGCCGTTGTTGAACAGGCGGTTCATCCGCACCTTACTGCTGAGCTGCATGTCAGGTCCTCCTGAGATAGGGATATGTCCATTATTGCCGAGTAAGGATGGTCGGGAAACGCGGAAACCGCAAACTGCGCGCCCGCTCGCAGTTTTTGCCGGCGCACGAAAGGGGAACGCTCGCGGGCGGCTTTCATTTCATTTGTTAGATCCGTGTCATGTTTTTGTTAATAAGCCATTCCAAAACGCATGTTTCGCTTGTTTGGGTTAAAAAGTTTCAATAGTCTAAATTATGAAATAAACATTTAAAAAAGCGCCGAAGACGCGGCTTGCTTCACCAGGGGTTTATTTCAATTAGTTGTTTTTAATCTATTTTGAGATATCGATCACCATTTTGTTCACGGCCTTAATACGGCAATAACGCGGTAATTTCGCCGTATCAAAGGGATAACACCGACCGTATTGTTGTTTGAATGTAAAAAATATTTTTCATTAGCTGTCAACCAACAGACCTCTTCATTCTAACGATTAAAGGGTAACGAACATGAAGCTGAAGAAATTGATCGCCGCCTCGGTACTGATGTGCATGCTGCCGGCCAGCGTGTTGGCGAAAGACATCAAGATCGGCGTTTCCATGGCTTACTTCGATGACAACTTCCTCACCATTCTGCGCCAGTCGATGCAAAGCAAAATGAAGGCCGACGGCAACGTCAGCGGCCAGTTCGAAGACGCCAAGGGCGACATCGCGCAGCAAATTCAACAAATCGAAAACTTCGTCAGCCAGGGCGTCGACGCCATCATCCTCAACCCGGTGGATACCCAGGGCGTCAAGCCGATGATCAAACTGGCCGAGAACGCCAAGATCCCGCTGGTGTTCGTCAACCGCAAGCCGGAAGTGGCGCTGCCGGCCGGCATGGCCTACGTCGGATCCGACTCCAAGCTGGCCGGCAAACTGCAGATGGAAGCGCTGGCCAAGCTGATGAACGGCAAGGGCAACGTGATGATCCTGATGGGCGAGCTGTCGAGCGAAGCCACGCGCGACCGCACTCGCGGCGTGGAAGAAGTGGCGGCCAACTATCCCGGCATCAAAATAGTCGACAAGCAAACCGCCAAGTTCTTCCGCAAAGAGGCGGTGGACGTCACCACCGACTGGATTTTGTCCGGCCAGCAGATCGACGCCATCGCCTCCAACAACGACGAAATGGCCATCGGCGCTATTTTGGCGCTGAAGCAAGCCAAAAAATCCGGCGTGCTGGTGGCCGGCGTTGACGGCACGCCGGACGCGCTGGAGTTCATCAAGAAGGGCGATCTGGCGCTGAGCGTGTTCCAGGACGCCAAAGGCCAGGGCGAGGGCGCGGTGCAGACCGCCGTTCAGCTGGTGAAAGGCGAAAAAGTGGAAAGCAACGTGTTGATCCCTTACCAGCTGATCACTCAGGCCAATTACCAGCAATTCGCCGATAAAAACAAGAAATAAGCCTTGAAGCCCGCCGCGGGCGCCGGTGTGGGGCGAGCGCGGCGGAAAACGTGGGTCAGTGCGGAGGTAAGCGGTATGTACCCTTATGTTCTTGAGGCCGAAGGCATCAGCAAGCAGTTCCCCGGCGTCAAAGCGCTGGATAAGGTCTCGATTAAAATCAAACCCGGCAGCGTGCATGCGCTGATGGGAGAAAACGGCGCGGGCAAATCGACGCTGATGAAATGCCTGATAGGCATCTACCACCCGGATGAAGGCTCGATAAAAATCAAAGGCCGGCCGGTCACCTTCAGCGACACGCTGCAGGCGCTGCATTCGGGCATTTCCATGATCCACCAGGAGCTGAACCTGGTGCCTTACATGACGGTGGCGGAAAACATCTGGCTGGGGCGCGAGCCGGCGCGGTTGGGGTTCGTCAACCACGAACAGCTGAACGAGAACACCCGCGAGCTGCTGGCGCGGCTGAACATCAAACTGCAGCCGGACACGCTGGTGGGTGATCTGAGCATCGCCAACCAGCAGATGGTGGAGATCGCCAAGGCGGTGTCCTACAACGCCGACGTCTTGATCATGGACGAACCGACCTCGGCGCTGACCGAAGGTGAAGTGGTGCATCTGTTCGCCATCATCCGCGAACTGCGCGAGCAGGGCAAAGGCATCATCTATATCAGCCACAAGATGGACGAGATCTTCGCCATCACCGACGAAGTGAGCATCTTCCGTGACGGCACCTTCATCGCCTGCGACAAAACCGAAAACCTGACCAAACAGTCGCTGATCACCATGATGGTGGGGCGCGAACTGACGCAGATGTTCCCCAAATTCAACAACAATATCGGCGAGGAAGTGCTGCGGGTGGCGGGGCTGCGCCGCAGCGGCTGGTTCCATGACGTGTCGTTCAGCGTCAAACGCGGCGAGATCCTCGGCGTCGCCGGGCTGGTGGGCGCCGGGCGCAGCGAAGTGATGGAAAGCCTGTTCGGCATGCACCCGGCGGACGGCGGCGAGATCTTTATCGAAGGCCAGGCGGTGAAGGTCGATTCCCCGGCGAAGGCGATCGAGAGCGGGCTGGCGTTTCTCACCGAAGACCGCAAGAAATCCGGCCTGTTTCTGGTGCTGTCGGTGGTCGAGAACATGAGCATCGTCAACCTGTCGGAATACATCGGCAAGAACGGTTTCGTCAGCCACGTGCAGATGGCCAAAGACTGCATGGATCAGATCAAAAAACTCAACATCAAAACGCCGACCATGGATCAGATCATCAATAACCTCAGCGGCGGCAACCAACAGAAGGTGCTGATCGCGCGCTGGCTGCTGGCGCAGCCGAAAATTCTGATCCTCGACGAACCGACGCGCGGCATCGACGTGGGGGCGAAAGCGGAAATCTACCGCCTGATCAGCGAGCTGGCCAACCGCGGCGTCGCCATCATTTTGGTCTCCTCCGAGCTGCCGGAGATCCTCGGCATGAGCGACCGGGTGATGGTGATGCACGGCGGCCGCATCACCGGCATTTTGGACAAAGACGACGCGGACCAGGAGAAGATCCTGGCGCTGGCCTCAGAATAACGAAGGGTGAACATCATGAGTAACGTAAAGATTGAGAAGCCGCTCTCCGCCGATTCAACGGGCAAGGGAACGCTGTTCTCCGGGCTGAGCGGCAAAATGCCGAAGGATACCGGCATCTTCATCGTGATGATCGGCATCGCGCTGATCTTCGAAATCCTCGGCTGGTACATGCGCGATCAGTCGTTCCTGCTGAACCCGAACCGCCTGCTGCTGATCGTGCTGCAGGTGGCGATCATCGGCATCATCGCGGTGGGCGTCACCCAGGTGATCATCACCACCGGCATCGATCTCTCCTCCGGTTCGCTGATTGCGCTGACCGCGGTGGTGGCGGCCAGCCTGGCGCAGACCTCGGACAGCATTTCGCCGATGTACCCGGGGCTGCTCGATCTGCCGGCGGCGATCCCGATCGGCGCGGGGATTGGGGTGGGCATTGTCTGCGGCTTTATCAACGGCTTCCTGATCACCCGCACCGGCATTCCGCCGTTCATCGCCACGCTGGGGATGATGGTATCGGCGCGCGGTCTGGCGCAGTACTACACCAAGGGCAACCCGGTCAGCTTCCTGTCGGACGGCTTCACGTCAATCGGCCAGGGCGCGATGCCGGTGATCATCTTCCTGGTGATTGCGGTGATCTTCCATATCGCGCTCAAACACACCCGCTACGGCAAATACATCTACGCCATCGGCGGCAACATGACCTCGGCGCGGGTGTCCGGCATCAACGTCAACAAATATCTGGTGACGGTTTACACCATCGCCGGCGGGTTGGCGGGACTGGCGGGCGTGGTGCTGGCGGCGCGCGTCAGCAGCGGCCAGTCGAGCATGGGGATGTCGTACGAGCTGGACGCCATCGCTGCGGCGGTGATCGGCGGCAGCAGCCTGATGGGCGGCGTCGGGCGCATCACCGGCACGCTGATCGGCGCGGTGATCCTCGGCCTTATCAAAAGCGGTTTCACCTTTATCGGCGTCGATTCTTACATTCAGGACATCATCAAAGGCGTGATTATCGTCGCCGCCGTGTCGATCGACATGCGTCGCAACCGCAAAAAACACTGATTGCCGTGAATTGCCGCCGGCGCCAAGGTTGGCCGGCGGTGTTTTTTTACCGGGGGGCACATCATGAATTACCTGAAAGGGCTGTGGCTGGCGGTGGCGCTGTGTGCGTCCACCCCGGCATTGGCGCAAACCATCGGCGTATCGATGGCCTATTTCGACCAGAACTTCCTCACCATTATCCGCCAGGCGATCGACAAGGAGGCCAAGGCGCGCGGCATTACCGTGCAGTTCGAGGACGCGCGCGGCGACGTCGGCCGCCAGACCGATCAGGTGCAGAGTTTTATCAGCGCCGGGGTGGACGCGATTATCGTCGATCCGGTCAACTCGGCCAGCACGCCGGTAATGACCAAAATGGTGCAGGCCGCCGGCGTGCCGCTGGTGTACGTGAACCGCACGCCGGGCGACGCCAAACTGCCGCAGGGCGTGGTGTTCGTCGGCTCCGACGAGCGGGAATCCGGCACGCTGCAGATGGAAGAGTTGGCGCGGCTGGCCAACTATCAGGGCAACGTGGCGGTGATGATCGGCAACCTGACCGACGCCGGCGCGCTGCAGCGCACCAAAGACGTGGAGCAGGTGGTGGCCAGGTACCCGAAAATGAAGGTGGTGCAGAAGCAGAGCGCCAACTATTCACGCAGTGAAGGCATGGATCTGATGATGAACTGGCTGACCAACGGCGAAGCGATCGACATCGTCGCCGCCAACAACGACGAGATGGCGATCGGCGCGATCATGGCGCTGCAGCAGGCGGGCAAGGCAGACAAGAAAGTGCTGATCGGCGGCATCGACGCCACGCCGGACGGCCTCAAGGCGCTGGCCTCCGGCAAGATGCAGGTCACGGTGTTCCAGGACGCGGTCGGCCAGGGCAAGGCCTCGGTCGATGTGGCGCAGCGCATGATCAACGGTGAAAAGCTCGAGCCGTATTACTGGATCCCGTTCGAGCTGGTGACGCCGGCCACGATGCAGAAGTATGCGGCCAGGCCGTGAGTTAACCGTCAGATTCGCGTTGCCGGGGCGCTGCTTGCAGCGCCTTTTTTATTGGCGTCAGTTACATGTCCGCTTGCGGCCAGCGCGGCGCGGGATCTTGCCTCACACTGAGGATCTTTAAACCGCGTGAGGATGAGCGATGAATGCATTAAACGGCAAGGTGGCGGTGATCGGCGGCGCCAGTTCGGGGATCGGCAAAGCGGCGGCGCTGCTGTTCGCCCGGCAGGGGGCTGCGCTGGTGTTGGGCGCCCGGCGCGCGCCGCTGTTGGCCGAGTTGGTGGAGGACATTCGGCGCGAGGGCGGCCGAGCATTGGCGGTGGCGGGTGACGTGCGCGACGAAGCCTTCGCCGAACGGCTGACGGCGACGGCGGTCGACGAATTCGGCGGGCTGGATATCGCCTTCAACAACGCCGGCACCTTGGGGCCGCTGGGGCCGTCGCTGGCGCTCAGCGCGTCAGAATGGCGCGAGGTGCTGGAAACCAACCTGTCCAGCGCCTATTACGGCGCCAGGCATCAAATTCCCGCCATGCTGGCGCGCGGCGCGGGCTCGGTGATCTTCACCTCCACGTTCGTCGGCCACACCGCGGCGTTTCCCGGCACGGCAGCCTATGCGGCCGGCAAATCGGGGCTGATCGGCCTGACGCAGGCGCTGGCGGTGGAGTTTGGCGGGCGCGGCATTCGGGTGAACGCGCTGCTGCCGGGGGGCACCGACACGGCGATGGGCCGGCAGATGAGCAATACCCCGGAGGCGCTGGCGCAGGTGGCCGATCTGCACGCGCTGAAGCGGCTGGCGATGCCGGAGGAGATCGCGCAGGCGGCGCTGTATCTGGCGTCTGACGCTTCCTCATTCGTCACCGGCACCGCGATGCTGGTGGACGGCGGCGTGTCCATTCAGCGCGGCTGAGGTTGGCATGGCCCGTGGCCGGGCGTCACGGGCATGCGGGAAAAGGATCACCAGCCTTTGACGGCGTCACCTTTGTAGATGTCGGCGGCGCTGGCCGCCACTTCGTCGGTCTGGTAGGCCTTGACCAGATCCTTCACTTTCTCGCTGTCTTTGTTGTCGATGCGGCTGGCGAAGATGTTGACGTAAGGCGAGTTTTTGTCTTCGACAAACAGCCCGTCCTTGGCTGGCGACAGGCCAATCTGGCTGGAATAGTTGGTGTTGATGATCGCCAGCGTCACCTGTTGGTCGTCCAGCGCGCGCGGCAGTTGCGGCGCTTCAATCTCGACGATCTTCAGCTTTTTCGGGTTGCTGACGATATCCAGCGCGGTCGGCAGCAGGCCGACGCCGTCTTTCAGGGTAATCAGCCCCTGTTTTTGCAACAGCAGCAGCGAACGGCCCAGGTTGGTCGGATCGTTAGGCACCGCCACCTGCGCGCCGTCCGGCAACTGGCTGAGTGCGGTTATCTTCTTCGAATACCCGGCGATCGGGTAGACGAAGGTATTGCCCACCGCCGCCAGCTTGTAGCCACGCTCCTGCATCTGCTTGTCCAGGTAAGGCTTGTGCTGGAAGGCGTTGACGTCCAGATCGCCATTGTTCAGCGCTTCGTTCGGCAGCACGTAATCGTTGAAGGTCACCACCTCCACGTCCAGATCGTATTTTTGCTTGGCGACCTTCTGCACTACCGCCCACAGCGACTGATCGATGCCGGCGCTGATGCCGACCTTGATGTGGTGCTCGTCCTGTGCGGTCGGGCCGCAGGCGGTCAGCAGCAGCGTGCCGGCGGCGGCCAGCGCCAACGTGAGGTTTTTCAGCGTAAATGTCATTTTCCCAGGGTCCTTGTCAACATTGCCTGCTAATTTTGGCGGGCAGAATAGTGGCAGTGACTGTAGGTAATCGCTGGGCTAAAACAAAATACTGATTCACTATGACTCATAGCGATTAGCTATGAGCGGCCGCTGCCCGGCGCGGTGCGGATTGTTTTGACGGCGAATCGGCGGGCTTATTATGATAGCCGTTGGCCCGTAAGGGCAGACTGGGTACTGAAACGAAGGAATAGACAATGCGATTGAACACTTGGAGCAAGGCGCTGCTGCCGCTGGTGGTGTTGGCCTGCGTCTCGGCGATTCAGGTTCGGGCGGCGGAGAGCGATACCGGACCGATCCCTAAACAGCTGCTGGGCAACTGGCGCGTCAGCAAAATTGTGCCGACTCAAACCACCGGCTGCTGGGATCAGCAACAGGCGCAGAGCCTGATCGGCGGCAAAATCAGCTATAAGGCGGATGCGTTCAGCTGGAACGACACGGCGCTGAAAAGCGAAGGGGCGACCGTCAGCACCGTAGAAGCGCAGGAGTTTGTCGAGGACAATGCCGGCAGCAGCTCCTATATCGATTTCCCGATGCTGGGCATCAGCACGCCGTCGGTCGAGCGTGTGGCCATTCAGCACGCGGATACCGTCATCAAAGGCATCACCGATCAGGGCACTGATGGGGTGCCCGGCGATAACGTGCTGGTGAAAGACGCCAACACGCTGATCCTGTCGTTGTGCAACGTCTGGTTTGAGGCGCAGCGCGAGAAATAATTTCTGCCTTCAGCCCCGGCAACGGGGCTTTCCCACCGCATCACCTCCCGCCATGAGTGCCATTTCTGAACTAAAATTAATCATAACGATATGACCCCGGCGTGATATCGGAGCCTCGGCTCAACCGAGTCCATGACAGGAGGCGCTATGTGTTACCACCATATTGTCATCGCCACCGATCTGAGCGATGACGGCAAACGGCTGGTCGAAAAGGGGGCGTTGCTGGCGGAGGCGCTGCAGGCCAAACTCTCGCTGATCTATGTGGACGTCCACTACGACACCTACCACGCGGCGATCGGCTTTTCGGAACGCAGCTATGACGGCGTGCCGTTCGAAGAGAAGATCCGCAAAGAGCTGGAACCCACCACGCAAAACGTCAATTACCCGATCGCGGAAGTGATTATCGGGCGCGGCGGCTTCGTTGACGAACTGCGCACGGCGGTCGTGGACAAGAACATCGATCTGTTGGTGTTCGGCCATCACCACGATCTGTGGAGCAACCTGTTTTCCTCTACCCGCAACGCCATCAACCAACTGAATATCGACGTGCTGGTGATCCCGATCCGTTCATAAGCGCGATCATGCCTCGTCCATTCACTCCGCGCTGCGGCGCGGAGTCTCTTTTGCAGCAAAAAATGCCGTGCTCGGTTGCATAATACATAAGTGAATACTAATGTGTTTATATGAACGAAAATGACATCTTCAAGGCGTTGGCCGATCCAACCCGCCGCCGCATCTTCGACAAACTCGCTGTCGCCAGCATGAACGCCAGTGCGTTGCGCGAAGGGCTGCCCATCAGCCAGTCGGCGATGTCACAACACCTGGCGGTGCTGCGTAACGCCGGACTGGTACGCGAGACGAAGCAGGGGCGCTGCGTCAATTACCAGGTCGACCCGGAAGGGCTGGCGCAGATCGCCCAGTGGCTGGCGAAGTACCGCGCCTACTGGCCGGCGCGCATCGACGCGCTGCAAACCTTGCTGAAGGACATGGATCAATGAACAAACAGGCTGAGCGGCCGCCGCGCGACCGGCTGGTGTTGGAGTATGCGATCGAGGCGCCGCCGGAAAAAGTGTGGCGCGCGCTCAGCGTTCCCGAATTGCGCGAGCAATGGCTGCCGACGGGGGATTTGGCGCAGGCTGAACCGTTGGCCGCCACGCCGGGCGAGGCGGTGAGCTATCGCCTGCGCGACGACCAACCGCCGTTTCTCGAAAGCGTCGTCACCCTGCAGATCGTGCCGGACGCCGGCGGCGGCAGCCTGCTGCGGATTATCCACCAGCTCGACGCCGCCAACGATGGCCCGCCGACGGTGATGCGCGCCGCCTGACGCGTTAAACACATTTCTCTTTGTTGCCAACCCAGGAGTTCACCGATGCGTGAGAAGATGATGCTCGTCCCGATGGTGGTGGAACAGACCAGCCGGGGAGAACGTTCCTTTGATATTTATTCGCGCCTGCTGCGCGATCGGATCGTGTTCCTTAACGGCGAAGTCAACGACGACGTGGCCGAAATGCTGTGTGCCCAGTTGCTGTTTCTGGAGGCGGAAAACCCGGAAAAACCGATCCACCTGTACATCAACTCGCCGGGCGGGGCGATCACCAGCGGGCTGGCGATTTACGACACCATGCAGTATATCCGCGCGCCGGTGCATACGCTGTGCATGGGCACCGCGCGTTCGATGGGGTCGTTCCTGTTGATGGCCGGCGAACCGGGGCACCGCATGGCGCTGCCTAATGCCAGCCTGCACGTGCACCAGCCGCTGGGCGGCTTTCAGGGGCAGGCCTCCGACATCTTGATCCACGCCGAAGAGATGAAGCGCACCAAAGACCGGGTGATTCGGCTGTATGCCCAACATTGCGGCCTAAGTTATGAAGAGGTGGAGCGGGTGTTGGATCGCGATCGCTTCATGACCGCCGACGAAGCGGCGGTCTGGGGGTTGATCGATCGGGTATTGCGGGCGCGGTAAAGGGCTCAGGAGTGCGAGGCGGATTGTTGCGTTTGCCAAACCCGTTCAAGTCCGAATTCGACCATCGCAAAATAGAGACTGAAATAGCGTTCCGCCATGATGAAGAACGAACTGTTGAGTTCGATTACCACATTATTGGTGGTGGTCAGCAGGCCGGATTTTTCCGCCGCCTGCAGAATGCGGTTCACGTGCGCGCGTGAGACGGAGCAGGACTTGGCGATTTTGGCCGAGGAGAGCAGCAGAAAAGGGGCGTCCTGTCGGATGCTTTCGATAAACAGCATCAACAGCACCATGTGGCCGGCATCTTTGCTGATAAACAGCCCTGACTGTTGCACCAGATCGATCAGGTAGATCTCCTTGAGCATCAGTTGCCCGTAGGCGGCGAAAAAGGTGGACAGAAAGCCGGGCGCCGCCAGCAGCGTCGCGATGGGCATCTGTGGCGCCAGCGCCTGATAAGGCCGCGCCATTGAGGCGATCAGCGCCTGGGTTTCCGCCAGCGCGTGCGGCGTAGGCTTATAGCGTAACTGGCGTTTGTCATGCTCACAGGGTTTGACCTCCAACCGGCGCCCGACCCGCAAAAAAAACAGAAAGGAGTCCAGGGAGTTCTCGCTGATCAAATTTTTCCCTTTAAAAAAGGCTTTGATGTCTTTCAGCCCGGCGGCGGGCTGATGGTAATAAATGGACAGGATGGTGGAACAAATGATGAACCGGCTGTTCCTGAAGATGATTTTGTAAAACAGCGGATGTTTCTTGTAGGTCTCTTTCAATAACTCCCCGTGTTTGACGATGGCGGCGTGAAACGCCGGTGACTGCCTGATGATGTTGGCCTGTTTCTCCAGGTGAAACTGTAGCTGGAATCTGCTTAGACTCATTTTCCCTATTTCCTGTACTTAAAAAATGTGCTGCTTTTTATCGTTATGGGTTTGCTGTGTATGACTTGACGATCTGTTGGCCCTGGTCGTTGATGAGGGTGGCCTGAACGGTGATCTGAGAGGGAAGTTCCGACGCTGCAACGTTGTCCAGGTGATAATCTCGCGTGCTGAATGGCGCGGTCATCATGTCGCTTTCTTGCCGCACCGGGGCATCGCGCCTGTCGGTTTGCACGGTGATGCGAGCGAACGAGAGATAAAACGCCGACCGGTTGTGACAGCGCAGCAGATAGCCGCCCGGTGATTTTTGCAGCGTGAACGAAACGACCTTGGCCGCGTTGTCGGCGTTTCCCTTCAGCGCGCTGGGGCGGTAGAAGATTTTCATCTGCGTGTTCATCGCCAGCGTCACGCGCGACGCCAGCGGCGGCGTGGCCGGCCGGCTGGGCGGGATCTCATACAGGTTAAGCCAGAACACCGACTCCCTGTCGGCGGGCAGGCTCGCGCCGGCAAACAGGATCCGCAGCCCTTTCAGCGCCGAAGGCTGCAGGGCGAATACGCTGGGCAGGGTGACAAACGGCGCGCGGGACAGTTCGGGGGCGGCGTTGACGTCGCCGTTATCGACCCAGGTTTGCGCCACGATCGGATAGCCGTTGGTGTTGAGCAGCATCAGGGTTTTTTCCGTCTCGCCTTCGCGGAAAATCACCCGCGTGGCGGAGGCGATGATGCCCGCCTGCGCGCCGATGGAAGCCAGCGCCAGCAGCAGGGCGCATCCCATAATCAGGCATTTCTTTCTCATCATTGCACCTTAACCCAGACGTAGGCCCTGGCGTCCACCTTGCCGGCGGTGACGGTTTGGCCAGGCAGCCGGGCGAGCGTGGCGGTGAGCTGGGTGGTGTAGTGGGTAAACCCCGCCGCGGTGCTGCCGCCGCCGCTGGCGCCGTTGAGCACCGGATACCAGCCGGCGTCGTTGCCCTGCGGGCATTGCCCGGCGCTGCAGCGCGCCCAGCCGACAAAGTTCATCGGCGCGCCGTTGCCGGCGTTGGCGAGCGCGATGCCCACGCCGGTAGCGACGCTGCTGTCGGTGCCGTAGCCGCTGGAGAGCAGGTAACTCACGCCGCCGTTGGCGCTGACCAACCCGAGTCGCTGCGCCGCGACATAGCTTTCATACGGCACCTGCAGGCCGAGGGCGGTATTGTTGCTGCTGACGCCGGACACGGCGGCGTTGTCACATTCGATATTGAGGGTGAACTGCGCCTGTGAGGTTTGCCCGGCGGTCAACTGGCTGACGGAGAGGGTCGGCAGGATCACCAGCGGCGTGACGTTGCGCGCCACGCAGGTGGCGGTATAGGTCAGCGAAGAGATCGGTGCGGTGCCCATGCCCATCGCATTCCAGCGCCCGGTGCCCCAGGTGGCGTAGTTGGTGGCGGAATCGCTGCCGATAGGATCCGAGGCGATGCCGGGCCCCTGAAAGGTGACATAGCCGTTCGGCTGCGTGCAGGTATAGTTCGAATTGCCGGTGGTCGACGCCATGCCCACCAGCGGGTTGCCGGCGCTGTAGCCGCAGTAGTTGCTGGCGCCCGCGCCCGGCAGCGAGCTGATGCGGATCAGATCGGCGCGGATGGCGCTGAAGTCTTTCACCCGGATCTGGATTTTGTTGCCCACGGTGGCGTAGCGGGTAATCGGCGCCGACTGCCAGTAACGGGTAAAAACCTTGCCGGAATCCAGGTGGGTCAAACGGATGCCGACGTAAGGGAAGTAGGTGGCGTAATAGTTGGGGTTGCCGTCCCTGGCGCCCAGATCGTAATAGCCGCCGACGCGATCGTCGCCGTTGGTGGCGAAGACTTCATAAATTTGCCCGACATCGCCGGCATCGCATTCATACAGCACCTTATTGGGATCGGGATAGCGGGTGCCGGAGGTCAGATCGAACACGCTGGTGCCGAGCGGCGTGCCGACGGGCTGCAGATAGGTGCTGGTCAGGTTGACCCGACCCAGCGCCGTGCCCACCCCGCAAGGATCGCAGCCGGAGTCGATCCAGGGGGCGACCCGCGTGCATTGCGCCAGCGCCGCGGGCGCGCCGAACAGCGACAGGGCGAACAGCGCCGGGGCGGCGACCAGATAAGAAATGCGTTTCATCGTCTCTCCTGAGATAAGTTAAACGGGCTAGCGGCACGGGGCGCTGAGCCGTTGGATCGGGCTGTCTTCCGCGACGGGCAGGCGGTAATGCAGCGTGCACTGCTGACCGGGCGCGTCGCCCCAGTTCAGCGTCAGCACACCGGCATTCTGGTCGCTGCGCAGATACACCTGATTGGCCTGGCCGACCATGCCCACGCTGTTCCCCGCCTTATCCAATACGTTGGCGCCCATCGGGATCGGCGCGTTATCGGGCCGCTGCGCGGTGATCAGCAGCGCCTGGCCGCGCACGGTGTTGAAGCGCAGGCGCACCGTGGCGCCGGCGTACGGCGCGACGCGCCGCTGGCCGTCTTCCAGTTCCGCTTTGTCATTCATGCCCTCGGGGTTCAGCGCGACGGTGTTGTAGTGATAGGGCACCAGCGCCGGCGCCAGCGCATAGCCGAAGCGATCGACACGCGCGCCTTGGCCGTCCATCACCTGCGCGCCGCTGGCGCCGGGCGCCTCGATCAGGGCGAAGGTGTCACCGACATACGGCCCTAATGTCACGCCGCCGCGGTGCGCCACCACCGCGCCCTGCAGCGACAGTGAGCCTTGTCGATACTGGCGCGCGGTGGAGAACGAGCCGGTGACGTTGGCGTAGGGCAGGCGGGTTTGCAGGTTGCCGCCCCAGATGCTTTGTTGGCGATCGTCGTCGGTGGTGAAGTTCAGGCCGTAGCTGACTGGCTGCTCGTCACCGACGCTGCCCGACAGCGCAGCCTGATAGTTGCCGCCCTGACCCTGGCTGTGGTTGGCCAGCAGCGAGACGCTGGGGGCGGATGACGAACGCCCGAGCGGGAAGCTCAGCGACAGGGCGGTGACGGTCTGCGTGTTCTGCGCCAGCGGCGCGCTGTAGACGTTGTCC
The DNA here is from genome assembly GCA_004027375.1 of Macroglossus sobrinus. NCBI lineage: Eukaryota > Metazoa > Chordata > Mammalia > Chiroptera > Pteropodidae > Macroglossus > Macroglossus sobrinus. The sequence goes on along the minus strand of PVKZ01000027.1, from coordinate 21,122 downwards.
AGCGGCCCGTAGCCGCGGTAGTCGCCGTTGCTGTAGCCCAGGCTGCGGGTGCGGGTGACGGAGAGGTTAAGCGCCACGCCGTTGCCGAAGGTTTTCCCCCAGCCCAACTGGAGCTGATTATCGCGGCCGCGCTGATCGCGGTAGTCCTGGGTCGAGCCGGACATCGTCAGGCTGCCGAACGCGCCCATGCCCTGATTGACGGCCACCTCGAAACGCGAACGCTGGCGGTAGGAGTCGGACTGCCAGCGTTGGCCGGTGACGGCGGCGCGCCGCACGCCGAGCACGTCGCTGAGATCGCGGAAACCTTCGGTGGAGTAGCGGTAGCCGGCGATGGATAAGGTGGTGTCCGTCGGGCTGAAGGTTCGGCTGTAAGAGAGATGCAGCATCCAGCCTGAGGCGTCGCCGTCCGGCAGGCTGGCGTGGGAATAGGTGGTGTCCATGCCGAAGGCGCCCAGTTCGTTGCTGTACACGCCGCCCAGCATCATCGCCTGATAGCCGTCCGCCAGCTGATTGCCGAGGTTGAAGGTCAGGGCGTTGGTCAGGCCGTGCTGCCAGGTCACTTCGCTGAACAGATCGTTGTCGCCGACGTAGCGGGAACGGCCGACAATGGCGGAGTAGCGAGACTGGCCGGGGCGGATGGATTCCGGCACTGCGGCGAACGGCACGGTGAAGGTGCTGACGCTGCCGTCGGCTTCGGTCACCACTACGGTCAGATCGCCGGCGTAGTTGGTGGCGTACAGATCGTTGATGGCGAACGGCCCCGGCGCTACGGTGGTTTCGTACAGCGTGCTTTTGCCCTGCAGCACCGTCACGCGCGCGTTGCTTTTCGCCACGCCGCGCACCACCGGCGCATAGCCGCGCTGTGAATCCGGCAGCATGCGATCGTCCGAGCTGAGCTGAATGCCGCGAAAGCCCAGGCCGGAGAAGAAGTGCCCGTCGGTAAAGCCTTCGCCCAACAGCATTTCGCTGCGCCAGGGCAGGATTGCGCGCTGCACGTAGCGGCGGCTGGTGTCCAGGTGACCGCCGAACTCCCGATCGTAGCGGTAGCTGGACTGCTGGCGGTAGCGCCAGAGCCCGAGGTTGAATCCGCCGTTCAGGTTGGCGTAGGTCGAATCGAGATCGCGGGTTTGCCCCTGCCGGTAGCTGACGTGGTACTGGTTGAGGTTGTAATTGACGAAGGCCATCGATTCGCCGCTGTCCAGGCTGGCGGGGTTGACGCTGCCGCGCGGCTGGCCGTTCAACAGCGCCTGCGGAATGCTCAGATCCAGCCGTAGCCGCGAGATATCGGCGTTCACCGCGATGTCTTTGAGATCCCGGCCGGGCAGCAGGCATTCCGCCTCGGCCGCCGGCGGATTCTTCAGCCCGAAGCGTGTCAGCTGCGGCCGATCGAAACAGGGCAGCACCTGCTTGTCTGCGCGCACGAAGCGAATTTGGTCGCGCTCGAGAAACTGGCCGTTGAGGTACAGATCGATCTGATAGCTGCCGGGGGCGACGGCGTCCTGTTGGTTGAACTGGCTCAGGGCGCTGTTGCTCAGCACGCTGCCGCGCAGCAGCGCGGGATCGAAGGTATAGCCGTCGGCGGCGGCGCAGCCCAGCGGCAGCGCCAGCAGCGCGCAGCACCAGCGCGCGGGCAGCGGCGTCGCCTTGCGGACATCGAACATGAAAACCTCCCTGTCTGGTTTCAGCGCGCGACGTTCAGGGTGCGCGTGATTTCCACCCCATAGTCATTGATGACGCGCAGCGTGACCTGCCGCACCTCCCCGTTCACCGGCCAACTGGCCTGCGAAAACGGCGGGATCAGATCCGCCTGCGGAATGGCGCTGCGCTTCGCGCCGCTCAGGATCGTGGCCTGGCTGACGTTGGCGTAGTAGCCGGTCGGGTTGTCGACGCGCAGCGCGTTGCCGACCTGGCGCAGGCTAAGGCGATCGATGACGTGGTTGGCGTCGCCGGCCAGCCCGGCGGGGCGATAGAACACCTTCAGTCGATTGGTGACCACCAGCAGCAGTTTGTTCTTGTCGCTGTCCGTCTGACGCACGGCGGGCACCTGCAGGAAGTTGAGGTAGAACAGCGATTCGCGATCGCGCGCCAGCGGCTGGCCGACGAACGACAGCCGCACCATTTGCCCGCTGTGCGGATTCATGCGGAAGATTTGCGGCGAGGCGACAAAGGGCGCATCGGCGTTTTCCGGCGTTGACTGCGGGTTATTGATGTCGAGCCAGATCTGCATCAGCGCCGGGGTGCCGTCGTCATTGGTGAACTGCAGCGTTTTTTCCCGCGCCTCGGCGGGGTAGATCACGCGGTTGCCGAGCAGCGTTACGCTGGCCAAGGCGTGGGTGGCGGCAAAACTCATCAGGCAAAGCGACAGGGCGGCCCATCGGCGGGCGGAGCGGGTTATCTGCGGCATAAACGTGAACCGATAAAGGGAGCGAGTCATTCAGCGCCGCCCGCTAAGGAACGGCGCTGGCATCAACAGGTATGGCGCCTGACGCCGGCTTATTTGTAGCTAATGGCGAACTGGGCGGTGGCGATCACCGAACCGGCCGCCACGCCGGTGTCTTCCGCGTAGTAGCGGGCCACCAGATTCTGTGAGGTGGAGGTGGCGTCCTTCGCCAGCGTCATCGCGGAGGTGGTGACGGTCGAACCGCTGGCGAATGACAGCGGCGTGGTGGCGTCGCTGTCCAGCAGTTGAATGGACACCTTGGCCGCATCGCCCGCGTTGCCCAGGTTGCCGTTGGTAGTCGGGTTGTTGCCCGCCAGCACGGTTTTGATCGCCGTATCGCTGGTCGCCGCGGCGCAGCCCGTCACGTTAACGGTAAAAGTGGTGTCGCCGGCGGTGGCGCCTTTGGCGGCGAGTTTGCTGGCGGCGACGGTCGGCAGCAACACGACCGGGTTGGATTGGTTGCCGTTAATATTCACCGAACAGGTTTGCGTGCTGACTTCGCCTTTGAATTGCACGGTATTGGATGAGGCGGCCGCACAGGCGCCGGTGAGAGCCAGCATGGATAATGCGACTAATTTAACATTCATGTGAAATGCCCTTTAATTAACTTTAGAGAAAAGCTTTCCTGACAGTAATAAATTACTGACGTGCGTTTGTTGATTAATCATGTTGCGCAATTGTTTTTTAAACGCGTCGGCAAACATGGATTTTCATCCTAACAAACTAAGAATTTTCCCTATAGGTGTTTTCCGCATGGTAATAAGGTGGTGGTGTGGGTTGTTACATTTATTTTCATTTTCCCTTATGTCATACAAAATGGAAAATAGATCTATATCATTGTGTTGCGTTTTTATTGGGTTGTCAGTTTTTGCTTATGAAATAATTTGAAACATTCATGCCTTTTTTGCGTATTAATCAACGTGCTGACTGCTGCGTGATTATTTGAAAAACATGTTATCAAGATGTTTTATATCGGTGTGCTTTGCAAGCGAATTACCCCAAAAAAGAACAGCGACAAGCTGCCTAAGGTGTGGAAGCATGTTTTCATGCTGATAAGGAGAATTAAAGTGAGAGTGATTTATATCGACGGTTCGTCGTTGTGCCGGTTAGGTATGAAAACATTATTGGGGGGTGGGGTGATAACCTTATCTGCGCCTAATATTAACATCGTTAAAAATATAAGCCCGGCGCCTGATTTAATTATCATGGATTTTCCCCATGAAATCTATCGGTTCGAAGCCTATTTGAGGTTTGTTGACCTTTGCCGCGCTGAATATAAAGACGTCCGGATACTGTTCTTCGTCGATAAGACTTCGCCGCTGATCCTGGCATTTATCGCGGCGGCGCGGCCGGATGCGATTTTGCACAAACGGGAAGCGCTGCGGGTGGTGCGGGAAACCTGCGCGGCGCTAGTCCGCCGTGAAGAGACGGGCGAACGGCGCGTGGTGAGCCGGCATCGGGCGGCGGCGATCACGCCTGGCGAGGCGGCGGTGTTGTGTGAAACCGCCCGTACGGAAGATATCCGCCAGACTGCGCGGCGGCTGAATTTGCACCCGAAAACCGTTTATTCGCACCTCAACAATGCCGGCAAGAAGTTCGGCATCCGTAATCGGGTGGAACTGCTGAAGATGATTGCGCTGCTGTAGCGCGCCGTTAACGGGCCTGGCCTACGGCCAGCCGCCATCGCGTGATCTCATCGGCGCCGGGGCCGGCCGCCAGCGCCAGGTTTTGCGCCGGCAGCGATTTGCCGGTCACGGCATCGACCACGCGCAGGGTGGCGGGGTGGCCAGTCGCACGGTCGACCACGCGCAGCGGCGGCCCGGCCAGCTCGGACAGGTTCCACTTGTCGCCAATCTGGATCATCGCCATCACCAGCAGCCCGAGATCTTTTCCCTTCTCCGTCGGAAGATACTCGTAGCGATCGGGGCGCGTCTGGTATTGCCGCTTTTCGATAAGGCCGCTGCCTTCCAGCGCCTTGAGCCGATCGGCCAACGTGTTGTTGGTGATGCCGGTCGATTGGCGCAGATCGTCATAGCGCGAGAGCCCCAGCAACAGATCGCGCATGAGAATCGCGCCCCAGCGATCGCCCAATGCCGACAGCACGTGGGCCACCGAGCACGTCATACCTTCAAACCCTTTTGCTTTCACGTTGCCTTGCCTCCGTTTGCCGCCCTAATGCGGATAATTTTATCGCCTCGGCTTGATAACTTCAATGATTGGAGTTATTACTCTTATTATTGGAGTTTTGTTTGACATAGGCTGCCGGCCAGAACGATTGTCGATACCCCGCAGCTTTACCGAGGAGATAACGCGATGCCACTGTGGCAGATTTACCACCCTGAACCGGCTTTCAGCGCCGCCGATAAACGCGCGATTGCGCAGAAGGTCACTGCCCTGTACCAGGACTTTTTGCCGCGCTTCTACGTCAACGTTTTCTTCCAAGCGCTGCCGCCCGGCACGGCGTATCTTGGCGGCGAACCGGCTGATGACTTCGTGCGGGTGACCATCGACCATATTGCGCGCGCCATGGACAACGACGCAGAGCAGCAGCAATTCCTTGCGGCCTGCACCCGCATCCTGCAACCCTACCTTGCCGCGCGCGGGTTGCGCTGGGAGCTGCACGTGGACGAAACGCCGTTCTCGCTGTGGACTATCGAAGGCTTGAAGCCCCCGGCGCCGGGAACGACGGCGGGGGAGAAATGGCGCAGCGAGAACCGGCCTTCGGTGTGGGAGGGGGATAACCGCGAGAAATGGACATAATGAGCAACGGTAAACGCTTGTGGACTATGAAATAATGCGTACTGTATCTGCCGAAAGAAATTGAAAGGCAGCCTCCAAGAGGCTGTTTTTCGGAAGTGTTAGAATGGATAAAAATGTCGCTTGCAGGGAGAAGCCATGTCTCATTCATCAGCGAGGAAAAAAGTGTTGAATACGGCAATGCCGCTGGCACAGAGAGCGTCTCACGCGCGCAGTTGTGCTAACCATGTGGCGAACCGATTGGGAATGACTCGCAGTGAGCTTCTAATAAAAGTTGAGAAAGAGTCAGGCTCAAATCTGGAATCACCGTTAACTGAAGAAGAGCTGATGAACGCATTCAACTATATGGAAAGCCTTTAGGATTAGGCCGCTTTAAGCCGCACAAACATCTAATATTGAGTGTTCAGATTGGAAAAGAGGCCAGTACCGTTCTTTAAGCATTGATCATGGGATCGGATACTTTAACTCTATTTCAGGCGCATCAGCTAAATACCTGCCAGAGCGGGCCATTAAATAGCCGGCAATCTCTTCGGTTGTCAGGTCAACATGGAACATATCAGGATCCTGGAACCATTCATCCGGCCAAAAAATGAGGTCTGATGGATTGCCATCAAAATTTTTCTCAAGCAGTGCAAGAGCGAAATTTTGTTCGGATGCCTTACTTTTGGCATCAGACACACAGCGAAGTGTTTGAACCAATTCATCCCAGGTAAAATCCGCATAGAATTTTTCCAGATTGAAAGCCATGCGGGTGAACTCCCTGGCACTGGTCCAGGAGGAGAAATCTCTGAAATCTGAAAACGCATAGGGGCATGCAACCTGGCTGTTCCATTCGACTATCATTGCTTCTAAAACGGAATCTTGTTCGTCAAAACCTTCGTCAATTCTTGAAAGTATCTGCTTAGCTTTGTTTGCCAGCTCATTGATCTTTTTGCTACTGACTTTTGTGGGTCTCATTCGGTCAGGTAGAGGCATCGCTAGAATCCTTATCTAACTCACTAATTAACCAAAGATTGTGAAGTCATCTTAATACAGATATTAAAGTATTGAATAGCAGAAAATTTAATCATTCTGGATGAGGGGCCTACTGAATAAAACTGTCCGTTGCTCATCGTAACGTTCAGTACGTTGCACTTTTAACATTAGATTCTTATCCAGAGCGCTAACACGCAGAATCGAGAGACAAAAAAATCCACGCCGAAGCGTGGATTTTTCCGTTTCCGGCAGCGGAGAAATACGCTGCGGGGAAGGGATTAGACGTTGAACAGGAAGTTCATCACGTCGCCGTCTTTGACGATGTAGTCTTTACCTTCTGAGCGCATTTTGCCGGCTTCTTTGGCGCCTTGTTCACCCTTGTAGGTGATGAAGTCGTCGAAGGCGATGGTTTGCGCGCGGATAAAGCCTTTCTCGAAGTCGGTGTGGATCTTGCCGGCCGCCTGCGGGGCGGTGGCGCCGACCGGGATGGTCCAGGCGCGCACTTCTTTCACGCCGGCGGTGAAGTAGGTCTGCAGGTTCAGCAGCTCGTAACCGGCGCGGATCACGCGGTTCAGGCCCGGCTCTTCCAGACCCAGCTCGGCCATGAATTCGTCGCGCTCTTCGTCTTCCAGCTCGGCGATGTCGGATTCCACGGCGGCGCACACGGCGACCACCACGGAGCCTTCGGCGTCGGCGATTTTACGCACGGTGTCCAGGTACGGGTTGTTCTCGAAGCCGTCTTCGTTGACGTTGGCGATGTACATGGTCGGCTTCAGCGTCAGGAAGCTCAGGTATTTGATCGCCGCCTTGTCTTCCGCGGTCAGATCCAGCGCGCGCAGCATGCCGGCGTTTTCCAGGTGCGGCAGGCATTTCTCCAGCGCCGCCAGCTCGGCCTTGGCGTCTTTGTCGCCGCCTTTGGCTTTCTTCTGCACGCGGTGGATGGCGCGCTCGCAGGTGTCCAGGTCAGACAGCGCCAGCTCGGTGTTGATGACGTCGATGTCTTCGGCCGGATCGACCTTGTTGTTGACGTGGATGATGTTGTCGTTCTCGAAGCAGCGCACCACGTGGCCGATGGCTTCGGTTTCGCGGATGTTGGTCAGGAACTGGTTGCCCAGGCCTTCACCCTTGGACGCGCCTTTCACCAGGCCGGCGATGTCGACGAATTCCATGGTGGTCGGCAGAATGCGCTGCGGCTTGACGATCTCGGCCAGCTTATCCAGACGCGGATCGGGCATCGGCACCACACCGGTGTTCGGTTCAATGGTGCAGAACGGGAAGTTGGCTGCTTCAATGCCCGCTTTGGTCAACGCGTTGAACAGGGTGGATTTGCCTACGTTAGGCAGGCCGACGATACCGCATTTGAATCCCATGTTGTAATCACCTTAAATATCTTAACTATCAGCTGGTTAGGTTTAACCGACTGCATAAAGGGCAAAATAATGCCGCCATTATACACGTAATGGGCGTTTATCTCGATCAGACTTGCTTGGCGGGGGGGAGCGCAGCGCGGGCGACCGGTTTTTGATTGAGATTTGGATCACATTTACCCATACTGGCCGTTTCGATTAACCGACAGGAAACGCGCCGGATGTATTTCTTGCCTACGCCACCCTGAGCTGTGCCCGCCTGCACTCTGCCGCGCCTTGCGGTACCCCATACCCGCTACGCGGGGAGATGATGTCATCTGTCATAAGTGAATAATGCATGTTTAACCTGAGTAACGTCAGGATCGCGGACGTTAAAAATGAAGTCCTGGCGGGCTTTGTGGTGGCGGTTTCGATGATCCCCGAGGCGGTTGGCTTTTCGCTGGTCGCCGGTCTTTCGCCGATCGTCGGTTTGCATACCGCGTTTATTATCGGCCTGGTCACGGCGCTGTTCGGCGGCAAGCCGGGCATGGTTTCCGGCGCCGCCGGCTCCATTGTGGTGGTGCTGATGAGTCTGGCGGCGCAGTACGGCATGGGTTACGTGCTGTGGGCCACGCTGTTTGCCGGGGGGATCCAAATTCTGATCGGCGCCTTCCGGTTGGGCAAGTTCATTCGGCTGGTGCCGCTGCCGGCGATCCACGGCTTCGTCAACGGTCTGGCGATTGTCATCATGCTGGCGCAGCTGAAGATGATCGCCGGGCAGGGCCCGCTGATGTACGGCCTGGTGGCGCTGGCGATTGCGGTGGTGGTGCTGTTCCCGCGCCTGACCAAAGCCATTCCGTCTTCGCTGGCGGCGCTGCTGGTGGTCTCGGCGTTGGCGATCGGCCTCAACCTGCACACGCTGCGCGTGGGCGACCTGGCGGACATTTCCGGCGCGCTGCCGCACTTCAGCCTGCCGACGGCGCCGTTTACCCTGGAGATGGTGCGGGTGGTGCTGCCCTATGCGGTGGTGATCGCCTTGGTCGGTTTGATTGAATCGCTGCTGACCATGACGGTGCTGGATGAAATGGGCGGCAAGAAGGGCAACGGCAACCGCGAGAGTATCGCGCAGGGCGCCGGTAACGCGGTATGCGGCCTGTTCGGCTGCTTCGCCGGCTGCGCGATGATCGGCCAGTCGATCATCAACTTCACCTCGGGCGGTCGCGGGCGCATCTCCGGCACGGTAGGCGCCATCCTGCTGATCCTGTTCGTGGTCAGCCTGTCGCGCTATATCGGCCTGCTGCCGGTGGCGGCGCTGGCCGGGGTGATGCTGGTGGTATGTTACAACACCTTCGAGTGGAGCTCGCTGCGTCGCTTGCGCCGCATGCCGAAGGCGGACGCGCTGGTGATGGTCGCCGTCACGCTGATCACCATCTTTACCGATCTGGCGGTGGCGGTGATCAGCGGGGTGATTATTTCGGCGCTGGTGTTCGCCTGGCAGCAGGCGCGCATCCGCGTGCGTCAGCGGCAGGTAACGGGCGAGGTGGCGGTGTATCAACTGGATGGCCCGCTGTTCTTCGGCTCTGCTGCGGCTTTCGCCGAGCTGTTCGACCCGCAGAGCGATCCGCAGAGCGTGGTGCTGGATTTTGCCGGCACCCGGGTGATGGATTCCAGCGGCGTAGAGGCGATCGATAAGCTGACGGCGCGCTATCTGGCGGCGGGGAAAAGCATTCGTCTGCGCCACCTGAGCGCTGACTGCGTGCGCCTGCTCAAGCGCGCCGGGCCGTTCTGCAGCCATGAGCTGGACGATCCGCAGTATTATGTGGCGGAAGAGGGCTTCACCGCCGATGAGCGCCGCGTGGGCGAGGAGACCTTCAACCCGCGCGGCTAAAAGCAGGCAGCGGGCAGGGCGCCCGCTGCGGCAAGGTTCAGGCCTGCGCCTTGAAGCTGTGCAGGCGCTGAACGGTTTTTTCCAGCCCGTCCTTCATCAGCATCTCGGTGCAGCGCAGCGATTCGTCGATCGCTTCGTCGATCATCTTCTGCTCGCCGGCCGGCGGCTTGCCGAGCACGAAGCCCACCACCTTGTTCTTGTCGCCCGGATGGCCGATGCCGATGCGCAGGCGGTAGAAGTTCGGGTTGTTGCCGAACTTGTTCTGGATGTCTTTCAGGCCGTTGTGGCCGCCGTTGCCGCCGCCGAGCTTGATTTTGGCCACGCCGGGCGGCAGATCCAGCTCGTCGTGCGCCACCAGGATCTCGTTGGGTTCGATGCGATAGAAATTGGCCATCGCCAACACCGCTTTGCCGCTCAGGTTCATGAAGGTGGTCGGCACCAGCAGGCGCACGTCGTTGCCCGCCAGGTTCAAACGGGCGGTGTAGCCGAAGAACTTGCTCTCTTCTTTTAACTGCTGATTGTGGCGCTGGGCCAGCAGATCGACGTACCAGGCGCCGGCGTTGTGGCGTGTCTGGGCGTATTCCGCGCCCGGGTTGGCGAGGCCGACTATCAATTTAATACTGCTCACTGGGAGATTCGCTATGATCAGGGTAATGGAAAGGGCCTTAGTCTACCTGTCGGGGCGGTGAATGACAAAACCCGATCTCTGCCGTCACCTTAGGTAAGAAAGGCGAGTGATTCATTAGCTGAATAATTCAATTTGTCCGCTAATTTTCAGCGCCGTGTTAAGAAGTGTCAATAATTCTTTACCATTTGTGATCGCCTCCGCAATCCCCTTGCCGCAACAGGGACTATACTTAACTTATCAAAGTGGGTTAACAAGTTGCAGCGTTATCCCGGTTGGCACATGGCAATCATGGAGGTGGCATATGAAACGTAGAAGCGCGGACAGAGTGGGCAACTTTTTTATGGGGCTGGGGCTGGTCGTGATGATCGGCGGTGTCGGATACTCCATTATTGCTGAAGTATCCCAGTTCAATCTGCCGCAGTTTTTCGCCCACGGCGCCATCATGAGCATCTTCGTCGGCGCGCTGTTGTGGCTGGTGGGCGCGCGTATCGGCGGCCGCGAGCAGGTGGCGGATCGCTACTGGTGGGTAAAACACTTTGATAAACGGTGCCGCAACGATCAACATCGTTCGTCGCATTGATTAAAAAAGCAGAAGGGAAGCAAGAGCAGGGCAAGGGAACATCTGCCGTGCATTAAGGTTTGAGGTCATGTCGGACTACGAGTAGAAAACCCGTTGTTGCTCACGCACCAACGGGTTTTTCTTTTTCTGCTGTCGAGCGCGCTATCTTTCCGGCGCAGTGGGCGCCGCACCGGAAAGATGACGGATCAATGCTCGAACATCGCAGAGATCGACTCTTCGTTGCTGATGCGGCGGATGGCTTCAGCCAGCATGCCGGACAGGGTCAGAGTGCGAACGTTTTTCAGTGCCTTGATTTCCGGCGACAGCGGAATGGTGTCGCAGACGATCACTTCATCAATCACCGAGTTCTTGATGTTGTCCACGGCGTTGCCGGAGAAGATCGGGTGCGTCGCGTAGGCGAATACGCGCTTGGCACCGCGTTCTTTCAACGCTTCAGCCGCTTTACACAAGGTGCCGCCGGTGTCGATCATGTCGTCGACCAGCACGCAGTCGCGGCCTGCCACGTCACCGATGATGTGCATCACCTGAGAAACGTTCGCGCGCGGGCGGCGTTTGTCGATGATGGCCATATCGGTGTCGTTCAGCAGTTTGGCGATGGCGCGGGCGCGCACGACGCCGCCGATGTCCGGGGAAACCACGATCGGGTTTTCCAGGTTCTGCTGCAGCATGTCTTCCAGCAGGATCGGGCTGCCGAACACGTTGTCTACCGGTACGTCGAAGAAGCCTTGAATCTGCTCAGCATGCAGATCCACCGTCAGAACGCGGTCAACCCCTACGCTGGAGAGGAAATCGGCGACAACCTTGGCGGTGATTGGCACACGCGCGGAACGCACGCGGCGATCCTGGCGGGCATAGCCGAAGTAAGGGATAACGGCGGTAATACGACCTGCGGAGGCGCGACGCAGGGCGTCGACCATCACAACCAGTTCCATCAGGTTGTCGTTGGTCGGGGCACAGGTGGACTGGATGATGAAAATATCACCGCCGCGTACATTTTCGTTGATTTGCACGCTCACTTCGCCGTCGCTAAAACGACCTACAGCGGCGTCACCAAGGCTGGTGTACAAACGGTTGGCAATACGTTGTGCTAGTTCCGGGGTGGCGTTACCAGCAAAAAGCTTCATATCAGGCACGAGAAGAACCTCAGGCTTGCGTCCAGAGAAGATATTGTCATGCGACATCGCCAAGGGGCAGTCGGCGACGCCGGCGCAATATACATACGGGTATGTAAAACTAAAATTGAGACCGCAGGCAGCGCAGGGATAACAGGGCCAGGTGTGCATGACCCTGCGCAGCGAAACGTTGAGCTACGACTCAAACCGCCCGGAACGAATGCGATGTAGTGGGGAGACGTTAACGCCGCGCGCTACAAAACCACACAACCACTCCGGGGCTTGATTTAACACCTGACGGGCGGCGATTTCTGTGTCGAATTCAGCAAACACACAAGCACCTGTGCCAGTCAGGCGTGACGGGGCGTATTCTAACAGCCATGAAAGAAGCTGTTCAACCTCGCGAAAACGTTTTCTTGCGATCGGTTCGCAATCATTTGCGTACGGCGCCTGCAACAGCTCACTTAAGGAGCGAACCGGGGTGTTTCTTTTTAATTCGGGGTCGCCGAAGATAACCGGCGTCGGGATGCCGACGCCGGGATGCGCCACCAGATACCATTTTTCCTGCGGCTCGGCCGGCTGCAGACGCTCGCCGATGCCTTCGGCGAAGGCGGCGTGGCCGCGCACGAACACCGGCACGTCGGCGCCGAGGCTGAGCCCCAATGCAGCCAGTTGGTCGTCGCCAAGACCGCAGCGCCACAGTTCGTTCAGCGCCACCAGCACGGTGGCGGCGTTGGAGGAGCCGCCGCCCAAACCGCCGCCCATCGGCAGGCGCTTGTCGATGCTGATGTCGGCGCCGCGCGGCGCGGTCTGCAGACCCTGTTCATCACAATAGCGCTGCAGCAGGCGGGCGGCGCGCACGATCAGGTTCTGCTCGTCCGGCACGCCGTCGACCGGCGTCAGCAGGTTAATGCGATCGTCCTGGCGCGGGTCAATGGTCAGGGTGTCGCCGTAGTCCAAAAACTGGAACAGCGTTTGCAGCAGGTGATAGCCGTCTTCACGACGGCCGGTGATGTACAGAAACAGGTTGAGTTTCGCGGGGGAGGGCCACTGGCGGATCATTTGAGCGTCCAGTTATCCATTTTCAGCTTGATGCGCTGGTCGCCCTGCTGCAGCTCCAGACGGTTCGGCAGCGTCGGCTGCACCTCGGTGCTGTAGCTCTGGTAATCCACTTTCCAGGTCTGGCCGCCTTGCTGGTAGGTCAGTTTGCTCAGTCGATATTGGTCATCCAGCGCAAAATCGCTGGCTTCGCCCGGCAGGCCGACCATCCACTGGCGCAGGTTGTTCAGCGGGATCGCCATGCCGGTCAGCTTGCGGATCATCTCTTCGGGGTTGTCGCTGACGTAGCGTTTGCCCTGGTTGTCGGTCAGCTGCACCACGTTTTTCTGTACGTTGAGATCCATTTCCGTGCTGCCCAGCGGGTTAGTCAGCAGCAGGCGGTAGCGCTCCGGCGAAAACTGTTGCCAGAAGAAGCGGGCATAGACTTTTTTCTGATCAGACAAGTAGGCGAAAGAGCCGCGGGTCTGATAGGTGCTAAGCTGCTGCACCGCCTGCTCATGGGCGCGCCACTGCGGTGAGGTCGGGCTGGTGGCCGGGCCGGTCGGCTTGGTGGTGGTACAGGCGGCCAGCACCAGGCTGGCCAGCGGGATCAGACGGAGCAAACTAACTTTGCGTATTGGCATAACTTTTTCTTGTCCTTTTGTCCTTGCGGGCATGCGCGACGAAACCCGGATTCAGCGCTCACGCTAACGGGGCGCCGGCGGCGCGTCAATTTTTTGCTGCATCGCGTTGAATCTTGCCGCGTTTACCGGCGTAGTGCCAACGCGGCGCGCGCGTCGGGGTTGCCATTAAGCGTAACACAATCGCCTGAAGGCGGGGGAGGCGCTCCCGATAAGCGGTGCAGAGTTGCGCAAACGCCGCCGTTATGTGCGTCGAATAGCGTGCGCCTCATCGCAAACTGCGCTAAAATTTAAACAATCAACCTACCCTTTGACTATTTATCCCGCTGTATTTATTACTTATTCATTAATTGATGTCGTCTATGACAGCGATTGAACGGAAGATGCGGTTGTTACTTTTATTGATCCCGCGCATCAAGTAGAATGCCGTTCAACGAGAACCCGTACCAACAGAAGTATTACTCGAAGCAATGACCCTGCTGGCGTTAGGTATAAATCACAAAACCGCTCCGGTTTCTCTGCGTGAAAGGGTGACCTTCTCGCCAGAGTCCATCGATGAGGCGCTGACCAGCTTGCTCCAACAACCGTTGGTGCAGGGCGGCGTCGTGTTGTCCACCTGCAACCGCACCGAGCTGTACCTCAGCGTGGAGCAGCAGGAGCACATGCACGAACAGCTGGTCGCCTGGCTGTGCGCCTACCACAACCTGCGTCCGGAAGAGGTGAAGAAAAGTCTCTACTGGCATCAAGGCAACGACGCGGTCAGCCATCTGATGCGGGTGGCCAGCGGGTTGGACTCGCTGGTGCTGGGCGAACCGCAAATCCTCGGCCAGGTGAAAAAAGCCTTCGCCGAATCCCAACGCGGCCAGTCGCTGTCCGGCGAGCTGGAGCGGCTGTTCCAGAAATCCTTCTCCGTTGCCAAGCGCGTGCGCACCGAAACCGACATCGGTGCCAGCGCGGTCTCCGTGGCTTTCGCCGCCTGTACGCTGGCGCGGCAGATCTTCGAATCGCTGGCCGATCTCAACGTCTTGCTGGTGGGCGCCGGTGAAACCATCGAGCTGGTGGCGCGCCACCTGCGCGAGCACAAAGTGCGGCACATGATCATCGCTAACCGCACCCGCGAGCGCGCGCAATTGCTGGCGGACGAAGTCGGCGCGGAAGTGATCACCCTGCCGGAGATCGACGAACGCCTGGCGGACGCCGACATCATCATCAGTTCCACCGCCAGCCCGCTGCCGATCATCGGAAAAGGGATGGTGGAGCGCGCGCTGAAGGCGCGCCGCAACCAGCCGATGCTGCTGGTGGATATCGCCGTACCGCGCGATATCGAACCGGAGGTCGGCAAACTGGCCAACGCCTATCTGTACAGCGTGGACGATCTGCACGCCATCATTCAAAGCAATCTGGCGCAGCGCAAAGCGGCGGCGGTGCAGGCGGAGTCGATCGTGCAGCAGGAAAGCACCAACTTCATGGCCTGGCTGCGCTCGCAGGGCGCGGTGGAAACCATCCGCGACTACCGTTCGCAGGCCGACCAGATCCGCGCAGAGATGGAGGCCAAAGCGCTGGCCGCCATCGCGCAGGGCGCCAGCGCGGAGCAGGTTATTCACGAGCTGGCCCATAAACTGACCAACCGTCTTATTCATGCCCCTACCAAATCCCTCCAGCAGGCCGCCGGCGACGGCGACGTGGAGCGGTTGCAGTTATTACGCGACAGCCTCGGGCTGGATCAGCATTAGTTTTCTCTATTAACAGGGTTTATTACCACGCATGAAGCCTTCTATTGTTGCCAAACTGGAAGCGTTACAAGAGCGCCATGAAGAAGTGCAGGCGCTGCTCGGCGATGCCGGCGTCATCGCCGAGCAAGACCGGTTCCGCGCGCTGTCGCGAGAATACGCGCAGCTGACCGACGTCAGCCGCTGCTTCCTGGAATGGCGTCAGGTGCAGGAGGATCTGGAGACGGCGGAAATGATGCTGGACGATCCGGAAATGCGCGAGATGGCGCAGGAAGAGCTGAAACAGGCGCGGGCGACCAGCGAAGCGCTGGAACAGCAGCTGCAGGTGTTGCTGCTGCCGAAAGATCCGGACGATGAGCGCAGCTGCTTCCTCGAAGTGCGCGCCGGCACCGGCGGCGATGAGGCGGCGATCTTCGCCGGCGATCTGTTCCGCATGTACAGCCGCTATGCGGAAAGCCGCCGCTGGCGCGTCGAGGTGATGAGCGCCAACGAAGGCGAACACGGCGGCTTCAAAGAAGTGATCGCCAAAGTTTCCGGCGACGGCGTGTACGGCCAGCTGAAGTTTGAATCCGGCGGCCACCGCGTGCAGCGTGTGCCGGAAACCGAATCCCAGGGGCGCATCCACACCTCCGCCTGTACCGTGGCGGTGATGC
This sequence comes from Macroglossus sobrinus, assembly GCA_004027375.1. Classification (NCBI taxonomy): domain Eukaryota; kingdom Metazoa; phylum Chordata; class Mammalia; order Chiroptera; family Pteropodidae; genus Macroglossus; species Macroglossus sobrinus. The sequence goes on along the minus strand of PVKZ01000027.1, from coordinate 5,334 downwards.
CGGAAGTGCCGGAAGCCGAGCTGCCGGACATCAACCCGGGCGATCTGAAAATCGACACCTTCCGCTCCTCCGGCGCCGGTGGTCAGCACGTTAACACCACCGACTCGGCGATCCGCATCACCCACCTGCCGACCGGCATCGTGGTGGAGTGCCAGGACGAACGTTCGCAGCACAAAAACAAAGCCAAGGCGATGTCGGTGCTGGGCGCGCGCATTCGCGCCGCCGAGATGGCCAAGCGCCAGCAGGCCGAGGCGTCCACGCGCCGCAACCTGCTGGGCAGCGGCGATCGTTCCGACCGCAACCGCACCTACAACTTCCCGCAGGGGCGGGTGACCGACCACCGCATCAACCTGACGCTCTACCGTCTGGACGAAGTGATGGAAGGCAAACTGGACATGCTGATCCAGCCGATCGTGCAGGAGTATCAGGCCGATCAGCTGGCTGCGCTGTCCGCCGAGCAAGAGTGATGGATTATCAACACTGGCTGAAAGCCGCCGCCGCGCGTTTGACCCACAGCGACAGCGCCCGGCGCGACGCGGAAATCCTGTTGGGTTTCGTGACCGGCAAGGCCAGAACCTTCCTGATGGCGTTCGGGGAAACCCTGCTGACGCCGCCGCAGCAACAGCAGCTGGAGACGCTGCTGGCGCGCCGCGAACGCGGTGAGCCGGTGGCCTATCTGGTGGGTGAACGCGAGTTTTGGTCGCTGCCTCTGTCGGTCTCGCCGGCGACGCTGATCCCACGCCCGGATACCGAATGCCTGGTGGAACTGGCGCTGGCGCGCCTGCCGCCGCAATCCTGTCACTTTCTCGATCTCGGCACCGGCACCGGCGCCATCGCGCTGGCGCTGGCCAGCGAGCGCCCGGATTGTTCGGCTATCGGCGTTGATGTGCAGCCGGAGGCGGTTGCGCTGGCGCAGCACAATGCGCACAAGCTGAGGATCGACAACGTCCGATTTCTACAGGGCAGCTGGTTTGCGCCCGTCGCGGGGCAACGCTTTGCGCTGATCGCCAGCAATCCGCCCTATATCGACGCCGCCGATCCGCATTTGTCACAGGGCGACGTGCGTTTCGAGCCGGGCAGCGCGCTGGTCGCCGCCGATCACGGGCTGGCGGATCTGGCCGCCATCGTGCGCCAGGCGCCGCACTATTTGCAACCGCAGGGCTGGCTGCTGTTGGAACATGGTTGGCAGCAGGGCGAGAGCGTGCGCGCGCTGCTGCAGGCCGCCGGATTTTCCGCTGTCGCCACCCACCGTGATTACGGCGACAACGACCGCGTGACGCTCGGCCAATGGCCGGGATAAGCGCCCCTCATAATAACGACGCCCGGGCCATTTAAGGGAGCATCATGACTGCATACACCGCGTTGAAACATTTCCATTTGCTGACGGTCGCCATCAGTATTACCTTGTTTGTGCTGCGTTTCTACTGGCAGTGGCGCCGCTCGCCGATCATGGGGCGCCGCTGGGTCAAGGTAGCGCCGCACCTGAATGACACGCTGCTGTTCGTCAGCGGCATCGCGCTGGTGGTGACGTTCGGGTTTTATCCGCTGCTGGGTATGGACTCATGGCTGACCGAGAAGCTGTTTGGCGTTATTATCTATATCCTGCTTGGCTATGTCGCATTGGGCAAGAAGACCAAAAGTCAGCGGCTGCGAACCGTGGCGTTCGTGCTGGCGTTGGGCTGTCTGTATCTGATAATTAAACTTGCCACGACGAAAATACCGTTTCTGATGGGATACCTATGAGTAGCATTGCTGATTTTGAATTTAACACCTCGCCGCTGAGCGAAGGGGTGATCCTGGTGTCGCAGTCGGTGCGGCGCGACTTCCCGGCTGCCGACGTGGAGCGAAAGCTGCAACAGCTGGTGGATGAAGCGCGTGCGGCAGTGCCGGTCGATATCACTCAGGAGCAGCAACTGGATGCGCTCATTGAACTGTTCTACAAGACCTGGGGATTCGGCGGCGCCAGCGGCGTGTACCGCCTGTCGGACGCCATCTGGCTGGACAAGGTGCTGGAAGGGCGGCAGGGCACGCCGGTCTCGCTGGGCACCATTTTCCTGCACATCGCCAACGCGCTGGATCTGCCGCTGCTGCCGGTGATTTTCCCCACCCAGTTGATCCTGCGCGCCGATTGGCTGGACGAAGAGCTGTGGCTGATCAACCCGCTGAACGGCGAAACCCTGAGTGAGCACCAGCTGGAAGTGTGGATCAAGGGCAACCTGGGGCTGGGCGCCGAGCTGGAAGACGACGACCTCGATGAGTCGGAGAACATCATGGTGGTGCGCAAGATGCTGGACACGTTGAAGGCCGCCCTGATGGAAGAAAAGCAGCTGGAAATGGCGCTGCGCACCAGCGAAACGGTGCTGTGCTTCGATCCGGAAGATCCGTACGAGATCCGCGACCGCGGGCTGATTTATGCCCAGCTGGAGTGCAACCACATCGCGATTTCCGATCTCAACTATTTTGTCGAGCAGTGTCCTGAAGACCCGGTCAGCGAAGTGATCAAAGTACAGATCCACTCGATTGAGCCGAAACAGGTGACGCTGCATTAATTCAATGACTCCGTGCAGTTTGCAAGGCGACGGTAACAACCTTAACAAAGGCGAAAGCATGAAACAGAAAGTGGTTAGCATTGGCGACATCGACGTAGCAAACGACCTGCCGTTTGTGCTGTTTGGCGGTATGAACGTGCTGGAATCGCGCGATCTGGCGATGAGCATCTGCGAGCACTACGTCACCGTGACGCAAAAACTGGGCATTCCTTACGTATTCAAAGCTTCCTTCGACAAAGCCAACCGTTCTTCCATCCACTCGTACCGCGGTCCGGGCCTGGAAGAAGGGATGAAGATCTTCGAAGAGCTGAAAAAAACCTTCGGCGTGAAAATCATCACCGACGTGCATGAAGCGGCGCAGGCGCAGCCGGTTTCCGAAGTGGTTGATGTGATCCAACTGCCGGCCTTCCTGGCGCGTCAGACCGATCTGGTGGAAGCGATGGCGAAAACCGGCGCGGTGATCAACGTCAAGAAGCCGCAGTTCGTCAGCCCGGGGCAGATGGGCAACATTGTCGACAAGTTCAAAGAAGGCGGCAACGACCAGGTGATCCTGTGCGATCGCGGCAGCAACTTTGGCTATGACAACCTGGTGGTCGACATGCTGGGCATCAACGTGATGAAGAACGTCACTGGCGGCCATCCGGTGATCTTCGACGTGACCCACGCGCTGCAGACCCGCGATCCATTCGGTGCCGCGTCCGGCGGCCGCCGCGCTCAGGTGGCCGAGTTGGCGCGCGCCGGTATGGCGGTTGGCCTGGCCGGCCTGTTCCTCGAAGCGCACCCGGATCCGAACAACGCCAAGTGCGACGGTCCTTCCGCGCTGCCGTTGGACAAACTGGAACCGTTCCTGGCGCAGATGAAAGCCATCGACGACCTAGTGAAGAGCTTCCCGGAGCTGGATACCAGCAACTAAGCGCTCGTCGCCATAAAAAAAGCCCGACTTGTCGGGCTTTTTTACGTTTAGGCGCCGGTGGCCGCCAGCGCTTCCGGCAGGGTCGGATAGAACTGCAAGCGGCCCTCGATCGGCTGCACCCGCGCGCGCGCCAGGGTTTTCAGCGGCTGGAATGGCACGTCGGTGATCACCAGCTTTTTATCCGCCGGCAGCACGTCGATAAAGCGCCGCAGGGCGTTCAGGCCGCCGGCGTCGAGCACCGGCACCGCATCCCACTGCAGCACGATTGTTCGGTAGTCCTCGCTGCGCGCCAGCAGTTCGCTAAAGATGCGCTCGGCGGCGGCGAAGAACAGCGGGCCATTCACTCGCAGCACCAGACGGCCGTCATCGGCGCTCAGTTCGCTTAGCCGCGTCATGCGGGCGATGCGGCGCATAAACAGCAGCGACGCCAACACGATGCCCACGGTAATGGCGATCACCATGTCGAACAACACCGTCAGCGACATGCACAGCAGCAGTACCAGAATGTCGTCCTTCGGCGCCCGGCGCAGCAGGTAAATCACTTTGTGAGCCTCGCTCATGTTCCAGGCGACCATCAACAGCAGCGCCGCCATCGCCGCCAGCGGCAGATAAGAGAGCCATGGCGCCAGAACCAGCAGCGCCAACAGCACCAGCAGCGCGTGGATGATGGCGGACACCGGCGAGGTGGCGCCGGCGCGCACGTTGGCGGCCGAGCGGGCAATCGCGGCGGTCGCGGTGATGCCGCCGAAGAACGGCGCGATGATGTTGCCCGCGCCCTGGCCGATCAGTTCGCTGTTCGAGTTATGCTTCTTGCCGGTCATGCCGTCGAGCACCACGGCGCACAGCAGCGATTCGATCGCCCCGAGCATCGCCATCGAAAACGCCGCCGGCAACAGGGCGGAAACGGTTTGCCAACTCAGAGTGAACGGCTGCCCGCCGCCGCCCGGCAGATCCCAGGGCAGCAGCAGCTGCGGCAAGATAGGCGGGATGCCCTGGCCGCTGCTGCCATCGGCCAGCAGGTAGCTGAAGCGGGAGCCGATGGTTGCCACCGGGTGGTCAAACAGCGTCAGCAGCCCCATCAGCGCGGTGCCCGCCAGCAGCGCCGGCAGGTGGCCTGGCACCCGCAGGCCGAGCTTGGGCCAGAAGATCAGGATCAGCAGCGTCACGGCGCCGATCAGGGTATCGCCGAAATCCAGCGTCGGCAGCGCCTGCAGCAGGGCGTACAGCTTGCCGACGTAATTTTCCGGCGTGTGCGCCAGCTGCAGGCCGAAAAAGTCCTTGATCTGCATGGTGGCGATGGTGATGGCGATGCCGGAGGTAAAGCCGAGCGTCACCGGCAGCGGAATGTACTCGATCAGCCGGCCAAAGCGCGCTAGCCCCATCAGCAGCAGAAATACCCCGGAGATCAGCGTGGCGACCAGCAGGCCGGCCAGGCCGAACTGCTGAGAAACCGGATACAGGATCACTACGAAGGCGGCGGTGGGGCCGGAGACGCTGTAGCGCGAACCGCCGCTGACGGCGATGACGATGCCGGCGATGGCGGCGGTATACAGGCCGTACTGCGGCGGCACGCCGCTGGCGATCGCCAGCGCCATCGCCAGCGGGATGGCGATAATACCGACCGTCACCCCGGCGATAGCGTCTTTCAGCAACCGCGCCAGGTTATAAGGTTCCCGCCAGCAGGCGTCTATCAGCGCGCTGAAGGGGCGAATTTTGTTTATTTCATGGGTTTTCATCTACGGTGCGTACCAAATCTTCAAAAGTGAAAGGAATGGCGGGCCCGATGAGGTCCGTCTTGTCACGTGACAGATACCATACGCCTTTTGTTCAGCGGATTACCAGACCTGTGTCAATTTGGCGCAGGAAATCAGA
>PVKZ01000026.1:0-44372 GCA_004027375.1 Macroglossus sobrinus | reverse complement strand
GACGCTTTCCAGCTGGCGCCGGACGGCCGCGACTGGACCTATCTGTCTATCGAACGGCCCGACACGCCGGCGGCGATGCTGCTGCATCTGGAGACGCTGCAGGCCAACCCGACGCTGGTCAATCTGACGGTGTTCGATGCCGCCAGCGACGCGCCGGTGGGGACGGTGGCGCTGATGCGCATCGACGAGGCCAACGGCGTGCTGGAGATCGGCCACGTCAGCTGGTCACCGTTGATGAAACAGCGTTCCAGCGCCACCGAGGCCATCGCGCTGCTGCTGCGTTACGCCTTCGACACGCTGGGCTATCGCCGCTGTGAGTGGAAGTGCGACAGCCATAACGCGCCATCGCGCCAGGCCGCGCTGCGCTTTGGCTTCCGTTACGAGGGCAACTTCCGCTTTGCGGTGATCGTTAAAGGGCGCAGCCGCGATACCGACTGGTTCGCCATCACCGCTGACCGTTGGCCTGCGGTGCGGCAGGCGTTTGAGCGCTGGCTGAGTGCGGACAACTTCGATGCGCAGGGGCGGCAGATTGCCCGGCTGCAGGTGTTGCGCGGCGAATAATAAGCAACAAGGCGGCCCGTGGGCCGCCTTGTCGTTGTGGGTCTAACGCGCTTACTTCAGCTCGTCGACCAGGGTAGTGGCGCGGCCGATGTAGTTGGCCGGGGTCATCGCCTTCAGACGGGTTTTCTCTTCTTCCGGCAGCGCCAGGCCATCGATGAACGCCTGCATGCCGGCGGCGTCCACGCGCTTGCCGCGGGTCAGTTCTTTCAACTTCTCGTAAGGCTTCTCGATGCCGTAGCGGCGCATCACGGTCTGGATCGGCTCGGCCAGCACTTCCCAGTTGTGATCCAGTTCGTCCAACAGGTGCGCCTGGTTGACTTCCAGCTTGCTGATGCCCTTCAGGGTGGCCTGATAGGCGATCAGCGCATAGCCCAGGCCCACGCCCAGGTTACGCAGCACGGTGGAGTCGGTCAGATCGCGCTGCCAGCGGGAAACCGGCAGTTTACCCGCCAGGTGGCCCAGCACGGCGTTGGCCAGCCCCAGGTTGCCTTCGGAGTTTTCGAAGTCGATCGGGTTGACCTTGTGCGGCATGGTGGAAGAGCCGATTTCGCCGGCGATGGTCTTCTGCTTGAAGTGGTTCAGGGCGATGTAGCCCCAGATGTCGCGGTCGAAGTCGATCAGAATGGTGTTGAAACGCGCTACGCAGTCGAACAGTTCGGCGATGTAGTCATGTGGTTCGATCTGCGTGGTGTACGGGTTCCAGGTGATGCCGAGCGAGGTCACAAACGCTTCGCTGAACTGATGCCAGTCCACTTCCGGGTAAGCGACGATGTGGGCATTGTAGTTGCCGACCGCGCCGTTGATTTTACCCATGATCTCCACGCGCTCCAGCTGGCGGTACTGGCGCTCCATGCGGTAAGCCACGTTGGCGAACTCTTTGCCGACGGTCGACGGGGTTGCCGGCTGGCCGTGGGTGCGCGACAGCAGCGGGATATCGCGGTATTCCTGCGCCAGCCCTTTCAGCGCGTCGATGATCTTGCGCCAGTAAGGCAACACCACGTCCTGACGGGCGCTTTGCAGCATCAGCGCATGCGACAGGTTGTTGATGTCTTCGGAGGTGCAGGCGAAGTGGATGAACTCGGACACCGCGTGCAGCGCAGGCACCGCCGCCACTTTTTCCTTCAGGAAATACTCGACCGCTTTCACGTCGTGGTTGGTGGTGCGTTCGATGGTTTTGATGCGCTGCGCGTCTTCTTCATTGAATTCCGCGACGATTTTGTCGAGGAAAGCGTTTGCGTCGGCGTCAAAAGCGGGAACTTCCTTGATTTCTGCGCAGGCGGCCAGTTTTTGCAGCCAACGTACTTCAACCTGTACGCGGAATTTCAGCAGACCGTATTCGCTGAAAATGGGGCGCAGTGCGCTGACTTTATCACCGTAGCGTCCATCAACGGGGGAAACGGCGGTCAGTGAGGATAATTCCATCGGTAGCAACTCCTGGGATCGATTAACAATGAGCAACGATATTTTGCGCCTGCTTGAACAGACGATTACGGGAAAACATTAACTGCAGGCGGCTGCCGCCGACCTGTTGCCACAGCACGGCGGCGCGAATGCCGGCCAGCAGCGTGGCGCGCACCTTGGCCTGCACCTGCGGATTCTGCAAGATCGCCGGCGAGCCGGTCACCTGAATGCGCGGCCCGAGCGGGCTGACCACGTCGACGTAAATGCCGGCCAGCGCGCTGATGATGGTGTCTGACTCAAGATCGAAGTGCGCCAACTGGCGCTCAAGCTGGCCGAGGCGTTCGCCGAGCGTGTTCATCGCCTGTTTGTTGGCGTTGAGCTTGCGCTCCAGCACCATCAGGCTGATGGTGTAGCGGGTCAGTTCCGCGCCCGGCCCTTTGTTGTTGGCATTCAGCACGCCCATCAGGGTTTCGAGGCCGACCATCAAATTGCGTTCTTCGCCGCCGAACACCGCCAGCGTGGAGGGCGGATCCATTTGCAGCAGGCTTTTCAGCGAGGTCTGAAACGCTTCGCGGTCGCATTGCCCTTCATGGGCCAACTGCTGAACCAAACGCGCCGACTGGCTGATGCCCGCCATGGCCAGCGTGATGTCATAATAATTCTTCGCCACGATGACTCCTGTAAACGCGGTGAACGGTACATGGCTTACTGCATAAGGTTGTGTGTATCGCAGGGGCAACGGCGGCGGCCGCGAACGGTAACGCTCGGGCGTGGCTGTAACAACGATGACAACGAATGCCGCGGATCATGCCACAAAATCGAGGGTAAACCCAGCGTCTAATACGTCTGTGACGAGGCGGAGGCGCCGTGCGGCGCAGAACTGCGCAATAAGGCGGCGAAAATCGCCAGCGCGGCGGCGCGAACTTATTGTTGCGGCGGCAAATAAAGTGCGGCGGCTGCATCTATACTGCCAACGTGAACCCTTAAATAAAGACCTTTATATGCACGTAAAAAACAAGCAGCCGCTGCCGGCGGTGACGCTGGCGGCCATCGGCGTGGTGTACGGCGATATCGGCACCAGCCCGCTGTATACCCTGCGCGAATGCCTGACGGCGGAGGAGGGCATCACCCTGACGCCGGCCTCGATTTACGGCTTTTTGTCGCTGATTTTCTGGCTGCTGACGCTGGTGGTGTCCATTAAATACATTTGTTTTGTGATGCGCGCCGACAACGACGGCGAGGGAGGCATTCTGACGCTGATGTCGCTGGCGATCCGCAAGCTGGATGCGCGCTGGGTGCCGGCGGCGGTGCTGATCGGGCTGGTGGGCGGCAGCTTCTTTTACGGCGACGGGGTGATCACCCCGGCCATTTCGGTGCTCTCGGCCATCGAGGGGCTGCAGATTATCGCCCCCGAGCTGGACAGCTTTATCGTGCCGCTGTCGCTGCTGGTGCTGACCGCGTTGTTCGCGATCCAAAAACGCGGCACCGGCAGCGTCGGCAAACTGTTTGCCCCGGCGATGGTTATCTGGTTCCTGACGCTGGCGCTGCTGGGCATCGGCGGCATTCTGCATCACCCCGGCGTGCTGCGGGCGCTGAACCCTTACTGGGCGGTGAATTTCTTCCTCGAATACAAGGCGGTGTCATTCTTTGCGCTGGGCATGGTGGTGCTGTCGGTCACCGGCGCAGAAGCGTTGTACGCCGATATGGGCCACTTCGGTAAAAAGCCGATCCGTCTGGCGTGGTTTACGCTGGTGGCGCCGGCGCTGGTGTTGAATTACTTCGGCCAGGGGGCGCTGCTGCTGGCCAATCCGGCGGCGATCAACAACCCGTTCTTCCTGCTGGCGCCGACCTGGGCGCTGATCCCGCTGCTGGTGATCGCCACGCTGGCGACGGTGATCGCCTCGCAGGCGGTGATCTCCGGCGTGTTCTCGCTGACGCGGCAGGCGGTGCGGCTGGGCTACCTGCCGCCGATGCGCATCATCTATACCTCCGATCAGGAGTCCGGGCAGATCTACATTCCGGTGGTGAACTGGCTGCTGTTCGCGGCGGTGCTGATCGTGATTATCAGTTTCAAACACTCCAGCAACCTGGCGTCGGCTTACGGCATCGTGGTGACCGGCACCATGCTGCTGTCGTCGATTTTGCTGAGCATCGTGGCGGTGAAAAACTGGGGCTGGCCGCGCGCGCTGGGCGGGTTGATGCTGCTGGTCATGCTGTGCATCGACGTGCCGCTGTTCGGCGCCAACCTGATCAAGCTGGCGACCGGCGGCTGGCTGCCGGTGGCGCTTGGGCTGACGATTCTGCTGATCATGCTGACCTGGAAGACCGAGCGTTCGCGCCTGATCCGCCGGTTGCGCGACAACCAGGAAGGGCTGAGCGCGCTGATCGAATCGCTGGAGAAGGCGCCGCCGAAGCGGGTGCCGGGCACCGCGGTGTTTATGGAGCGCACGCCGCATGCGGTGCCGCTGGTGCTGTTGCATAACCTGAAGCACAACAAGGTGCTGCACGAGCGCGTGGTGCTGCTGACCATCGTCACCACCGACATGCCGTACGTGCACAATGTGCAGCGGGTGGCGATCGAACAGCTGTCGGCGAGCTTTTGGCGGGTGGTGGCGAGCTACGGCTGGCGCGAGACGCCCAACGTGACGGATATCCTTTATCGCTGCGGGCTGGAGGGGATGAGCTTCACCATGAACGAGACCTCGTTCTTCATGTCGCGCGATACGCTGGTGCTGGGCAAGCGGCCCTGGTATCTGCGAGTGCGCGGCAAGGTGTTCCAGCTATTGCAGCGCAACGCGCTGCGGGCGCCGGATCTGTTCGAAATCCCGCCGAATCGGGTGATCGAGCTGGGCGCGCAGGTGGAATTTTGAATAAAAAAACGCTGCGGTAAACGCAGCGTTTTTCTTGGGCGGCAGGCGAATTACGCCAGGCGCTGTTCGATGATGCCGCCGCCGAGGCAGATTTCGCCCTGGTAGAACACCGCCGACTGACCGGGGGTGACGGCGGAGACCGGCTCGTCGAAACGCACTTCGATGCGTTCGTCGTCGAGCGGGGTCACGGTGCAAGGGATGTCCTGCTGGCGATAGCGGGTCTTCACCGTACAGCGGAACGGGCCGGTCAGCGGCAGACGATCCACCCAGTGCAGCTGCTGCGCGATCAGGCCGACGGACATCAGACGCGGGTGATCGTGCCCCTGCGCAACCACCAGCACGTTGTTGGCCACGTCTTTATCCACCACGTACCACGGATCTTCGCTGCTGTCTTTCAGGCCGCCGATGCCCAGCCCTTTGCGCTGGCCCAGGGTGTGATACATCAGACCCTGGTGTTCGCCGACGGTCTGGCCGTCGACGCTGACGATCGGGCCCGGCTGCGCCGGCAGGTAGCGGCCGAGGAAGTCGCGGAACTTGCGTTCGCCGATGAAGCAGATGCCGGTGGAGTCTTTCTTCTTGGCGGTGACCAGCTCCAGTTGCTCGGCGATGCGGCGCACCTCCGGCTTCTCCAGCTCCCCGACCGGGAACAGGCTCTGCGCCACCTGCTCGTGGCTCAGGGTGTAGAGGAAGTAGCTCTGATCTTTGTTGCCGTCGACGCCGCGCAGCAGGCGGCTTTTGCCGTCCACGTCCTGGCGGCGCACGTAGTGGCCGGTGGCGATGAAATCGGCCCCCAGATCTTCGGCGGCGAACTCCAGGAAGGCTTTGAATTTGATCTCTTTGTTGCACAGGATGTCCGGGTTCGGCGTGCGGCCGGCCTTGTACTCTTCCAGGAACAGCTCAAACACGTTGTCCCAGTATTCCGCCGCAAAGTTCACCGTGTGCAGTTCGATGCCCAGCTTGTCGCAGACCGCTTGCGCGTCGGCCAGATCGGTCGCGGCGGAGCAGTACTCTTCGTCGTCGTCTTCTTCCCAGTTTTTCATGAACAGCCCAGCGACCTGATAGCCCTGTTGCTGTAACAGATAGGCGGTAACGGAAGAGTCGACGCCGCCGGACATACCGACGATTACTTTTTTCTGGCTGTTGTCTGACATGGGGATCTCACGAACTTGAACACGAACCGTGCTGATAAAAACAAGCGCAGGATTTTACCACGTTGCCCGCGCCGGCGCACTGTTCATCTTGTGCTGCCCGGCGCCCTCAATGTGGCCAGGCGAAGCTGCCGACTAGCGACAGCGGGTAACGCTCCGGCTGCTGATAACTGCGAATGCTCTCGGCCACCAGCGCGGAACGCAGGTTGGGCGCCTGCAAAATCTCGTCGGCGCTCAACCACAGGCAGCGATCGATGTCGCTGTCGTGCGGCTCGGTCGGCAACGGCTGTTCCAGCTCGATGACGAAGCAAAAACGCAGGAACGGCGTGTGATCCGGCGCAATCCATTGGTGCAGGCGTAAAAACGCCTGCGGCGTGGCGCGGATGCCGGTCTCTTCCCACAGCTCGCGCTCGGCGGCCTGCACCAGCGTCTCGTCGGCCTCCAGGTGGCCGGCCGGCTGATTCCACAGCGCTTTGCCGTTGATGGTCTCTTCGACGACCAAAAATTTGCCGGCGGCGTGCACCACGCAGGCTACGGTGACGTGCGGTTTGAACATGCGGTCTCCTTACAGCGGTTTGTCGATGCGCCGGTAGATGTCGTCCAGCTCGGCGATGCGGGTGCGGTAACTTTGCAGCAGGCAGGCGGTGTCGCCGCCGCACCGCTGGCGTTTGGCCAGCCAGGCCTGCTGGCTGTCCTGCATCGCGCCGCGCGCGCCCATGGCGAACAGGCCGCGCAGGAATTGGTACTTGGTGGCCATTTGCACGTCCAGATCGTTCAGCGTGCGGTTGGCGCAGATGGTGCGTTCATCGCTGCCTGCCGCCTTGGCGCAGTCGAAGCTGGCGGCCGGGGCGGCGAACGGGGCCGCCAGAGCGGCGAGCAGCAGCGCGATCGGAGTAGATTTCATGGCGCCTCCATCAGTTATCGGTCTACAGGGAATCGATGGTTTTCCATTCACCGGGCTGCAGTGAACCCAGCGAAAGATTACCCATACTGTAGCGAATCAGGCGCAGGGTAGGGAACCCGATATGCGCCGTCATGCGACGCACCTGGCGGTTTCGCCCTTCATACAGGGTGATTTTCAGCCAACTGGTGGGGATGGATTTACGCTCGCGGATCGGCGGGTTGCGCGGCCACAGCCACTGCGGCTCGGCCACCAACTCAACACCGGCGGGCAGCGTCGGGCCGTCTTTCAGCGTGACGCCGCTGCGCAGCGGCGCCAGATCGCTCTCCTGCGGCGCGCCCTCGACCTGCACATAATAGATTTTGCCGGTGCGCTTGCCCGGCTGGGTGAGCTGCGCCTGCAGCTGGCCGTCGTTGGTCAGCACCAGCAGCCCTTCGCTGTCGCGATCCAGGCGCCCGGCGGCGTAAACGTCGGGAAAGGGGATGTATTCTTTCAGCGTGGCGCGGCCGGCTTCGTCGGTGAACTGCGGTAGCACGTCGAAGGGCTTGTTGAATAACACAATGCGGCGCGGCCCCTTCGGCGCGGCGGGTTTGGCGGCATTCGGCTTGCTGAATCGTTTAACGCTGTGATTTCTAACAGAGAATTTTTTCATAACGGTTGAGATTACGGATGATAAGCGCATTATAACCGAATCCGTTTCGGATTGGCGCGGACCGAATATTCAAGTAGTATCTACACGCATCTTACAAAGCATTAACAAAATTGCGCTTGAAGGAGAGGTTGATGGAAAGCAAAGTAGTTGTTCCGGCAGAAGGTAAAAAAATCACGGTTGACGCCCAGGGTAAACTGGTTGTTCCTCATAACCCGATCATCCCGTTCATCGAAGGCGACGGCATCGGCGTTGACGTGACTCCTGCCATGATCCACGTGGTTGATGCGGCCGTTAAAAAGGCTTACCACGGCGAACGTAAAATCTCCTGGATGGAAATCTACACCGGCGAAAAATCTACCCACGTTTACGGTAAAGACGTGTGGCTGCCGGACGAAACTCTGGACCTGATCCGCGACTACCGCGTCGCCATCAAAGGCCCCCTGACCACCCCGGTCGGCGGCGGCATCCGTTCTCTGAACGTGGCCCTGCGCCAGCAGCTGGACCTGTACGTGTGCCTGCGCCCGGTGCGTTACTACCAGGGCACCCCAAGCCCGGTGAAACAGCCTGAGCTGACCGACATGGTGATCTTCCGCGAAAACGCCGAAGACATCTACGCCGGTATCGAGTGGAAAGCCGGCTCCGCCGAAGCGGACAAAGTGATCAAATTCCTGCGCGACGAAATGGGCGTGAAGAAAATCCGCTTCCCAGAGCAGTGCGGTATCGGCGTGAAGCCATGCTCCGAAGAAGGGACCAAGCGTCTGGTGCGCGCGGCGATCGAATACGCCATCACCAACGACCGCGACTCCGTGACTCTGGTTCACAAAGGCAACATCATGAAGTTCACCGAAGGTGCCTTCAAGGATTGGGGCTATGAGCTGGCGCGCGAAGAGTTCGGCGGCGAGCTGATCGACGGCGGCCCATGGCTGAAGATCAAGAACCCGAACACCGGCAAAGAGATCGTGGTTAAAGACGTGATCGCCGACGCCTTCCTGCAGCAGATCCTGCTGCGCCCGGCGGAATACGACGTGATCGCCTGTATGAACCTGAACGGCGACTACATCTCCGACGCCCTGGCGGCCCAGGTAGGCGGCATCGGCATTGCGCCGGGCGCCAACATCGGCTCCGACTGCGCGCTGTTCGAAGCGACTCACGGCACCGCGCCGAAGTACGCCGGCCAGGACAAAGTGAACCCAGGCTCCATCATCCTGTCCGCAGAGATGATGCTGCGCCACATGGGCTGGTTCGAAGCGGCTGACCTGATCGTTAAAGGCATGGAAGGCGCCATCGCGGCCAAGACCGTGACCTACGACTTCGAACGCCTGATGGAAGGCGCTAAGCTGCTGAAATGTTCAGAGTTTGGCGACGCCATCGTTAAACACATGTAAGGGTGTTTGGCGTTAGAATGAGAACGGGAGCCTTAGGGCTCCCGTTTTTTTACTGTTCAAATATGAGTGAGGTGTCGGACAGGCTCACTGCGCGGCGTTAGCTGATTCACGCACGACCAGCACCGGGCAATTGGCGTGACGGACGACGGCGGTGGCATTGGAGCCGAGGAGATAAGTGATGGCAGAAGGGCGGTTGGAACCCATCACGATAATCTCCGCGTTGAGCGCATCGGCGAGCTCCAGGATCTGATCTTTGGGATCGCCGACGGCAACGTGCGTGGTCACTCTATCTTCAGGCACGCTGAATTCTTTGGCCGCTTTTGCCAGCCCCTCGGTTGCTACCGCAATGATTTCGTCTTTGGTTTCTATCGCCGCCGTGGCGGCAAAGCCGAAAGCGGCATAGGTGGCGCGCGACGGGATCACCGCCAGGAAATGGACGTGGGAGTCTTCGAGCCTGGCGAGCGCGTTGACATGCGGGATGACCTGCTGTGTTAATTCCGGCTCGGTAATATCCACGGGAACCAAAATAGTTTTGTACATACTCCCTCCTTATCGTTTTCAAAAAACTCCACTTTTTGGATTATAGCTGCTTGACGCCGAGAAAACGGCGATCGGTATGGCAGAACCAAAGAAATTGGCCGCCAAAAGGGAAAGTATGCAGAAACCGTTGTTGTGGCAATCGATTAGAAGCGGCTGATCTGGCTGTTAAAGGCATGGGAAGCGAACTGTTCAATGATCGCGCCGCTATTGTTAAGCGTGTATCAGTGTGTTTGGCGTTTGAGTAGAAAAGGAGCTCTCGGGAGCCTTCTTTGTTACAATCAGTAATATTGTTATCCAGTGAAAAGATAGTTTAAATGACCAAGAAAACCATTTCTGTTTTGATTTTGTCTTTATTTATTGGCGGGTGCACCACGCAAACTACCGATGAGCGAATGGCCAGGGCGAAAGCGAAGTACGCCGAATCAAACCCAGTCGCGCAAGCGCCTTCACCCTTGGTGCGTTTGGAATGCAATACGCAAGCAGGAACCCAAATCACGGCCATGATGAATGGCGCATCGCAAACCGTCACCATTAACAGCGCCGTATTCCGTTTTGTCGACCGGGACGACGTTCAGGGCATTGATACATTGAGCTTTGCCAGAACCGTTGACGGCGTAACCAGCTGGGTGTTCGTGAACATGGCATCCAGCGATCCGGTTTATCTCAGCATTGTGAGCCAAAAGACCGTGTTGAAATTTATGTGCAGTGCTTACAAAGGATGAGCGAAAACGTGTATGCCATCGCTGTCTATTCATACGTTATTCTGTCGAAAATCGGTGCGTCACTGCTGTTGTAATGACGGACTGCACAGCCCCTGGCGAAAGTTTTAATGTCACTAGCAGTGTATATTGATCCTGTATAACGTATTGGCCGGCGCTCTTTGCGTGGCCCAGCGTCAACTGATTTCACTACTGATAATTATCCATAAGGACAGGGATATGAAAATAACGCATTCAGGCTATAAAACCGGCGTTGCCACAGTATTGGCGGCGATGACCGCGCTGGCATTAACGGGGTGCGCCAAGAGCACGGCCCCCAGCCAAACCGATCCGGTAAATAAAGAGGTTGACGATATTTTCACCAACCTTGGCGGCCCAAAGACGTCGGCGCCGGGAAAAGAGAAAGAACACTATATCGCCCAGTTGCAGGCCGCGATTCAAAGCCATTTGAAAGATGCCGAAGCCTACTCAGGCAAGCGTTGCACATTGAGCATCAAGCTGGCGCCGGACGGTATGCTGATCAGCATTCGGGCTGAGCAAGGGGAACCGGAACTTTGCCAGGCCGCGATCAAGGCAATCACCAATGCGCGTCTGCCTAAGCCGCCAACGGCCGCGGTTTACGAAGCGGTCAAAAGCAGCGCGTTGGAATTTCGCCCGCAGTGAATAAACAACGCTGTTTCCGTGCAACGCTATCCCGGTCAAGGCCGGGATTTTTTATTGCCGTCACCCTGCGTTAATTGGTGAGAATCACTAAAGCCCTTGATGAAGGGTGACGATAACCCTTAAAAATCCTGATTATAAAAGAGTGGCCATGCGTTTTTTCTGGGGCAACATTGGTGGCAGCGTCGCGGAAGTTTTTAAGGGCGAATTCCTGTGGGCGCCGCAATATGGAATAAATAAGACTGGGAACATGTTTAAACCTGCCGGGTGGGAAACGGTCAAAAAAGTCAAAGAGGGTGACCTGATTTTTTGCCACAAGGGTAGGAAGATCATCGGCGTGGCGACAGCGGTACGCGATGCTTACTCTGCACCGCGGCCTGAGCATCGGGTCGCGGGACCGCCGCATATTGCGGGTACCCAAGTCGATTTGGCACTGACGCGTCTTGAACTACCTATTGATGTTTCCCTTTTTAATCAAGCGTTCACACGCATGCACAACCAGGCTTGCCTTCCGCGCGTTTTTAATAAGAAAGGCGGATGCACCGAAAACTATATGTGCGAGATCCCCGCGCCGGCAGCCGCGTTGATCGCCGGTTTTCTCTCGGAAAATCTCTCTATCAACTTCCATGCGGATACCGTCGAAATCACCAGAGAGGTCGGTGGTGAGCAAGAAAGGGTGATTCAGGCGCGGATTGGGCATGGTCCCTATCGCGATAAAATGTTTAAGCGGTGGGGAAACCGGTGCGCCGTCACGGGGATTGCGGAGCCGTCCATTCTCATTGCCTCTCACATCGTTGCCTGGTCGATTGCGACCCCAGAAGAAAAAGTGGATCCGCACAATGGTTTGCCGTTAATCCCCAATCTGGACAAGCTGTTCGATCGTGGCATGATCAGTTTTGCCGATGACGGACGTTTGCTGTATTCACGGACGATGAGCGGTTTGCTATGTGAGCTGAGGATCCCGTTGGACGCCAATATTAGCGGGTTGTCTGAAAAGAACAGAGCATACCTGCAACGGCATCGAGTGAAGTGGGGGTTTGAAACTGTGCCCTGATGCAGGTTTGCCAAATCTGAGCTGGGGCTCTTACCGATACATCATCGCGCTCACGCGTTCGCTCCGATCTTTAAAACCGTTGCTGCGCATCGTGACCACATAGTAGCGATAGTGATGTTTCTGTGCGTATTCGCGCACCAGATCTTCGGCGAACAGGCCGCTGAAGGTGACGGTGGTGACGAACGTCAGCCCTTTCACTTCGTAGGTGCTGATCTCCTGCGGGGCGCCGATATACGGCGGCGGGAACACGGTCTTGTGGAACTGGCAGCCCGCCAGCAGCAGGGTAAACAGCAGGGCGGCGGAGATTTGCGGTATTCTCATCGGGAAAAGCTTTCCTTCCTTGGCGTGTGTTTTAGTAACTCTATAATAGGATTACAAAATTCGGCGGGGATGTAAAAGTTATCCCGCTTCGGTTGCCGTTTCGTTGAAGCGGTGTCGCCGTATCCATCAGCATGAGGATTAAAACATGTTTGTTCGCCAGGCCACTGACAGCGATGTCGCAGCCCTGATCGCCCTCGACAGCGTCGCCGAACACGAACCGCAGCGCGCGGCGCAGATCCGGGCCTGGTGCGGGCAGGGGGAGTGCTATCTTGCCAAGGAACAGGACGTGGTGATGGGCTATGGCGTATTGCACTATCATTTCTTCGGCTGCGGCTTTATCGAGATGCTGATGGTCGGCGAGCGCTATCGCCGCCGGGGCGTCGGGCAGGCGTTGATTACGGCATTGAAGTCCCATTGCCGACACCCGAAGCTGTTCACTTCCACCAATCGTTCCAACCTGCCGATGCAGCGGCTGCTGCTGAACGCCGGATTTGTCGCCAGCGGCCAGATTGACAATCTCGATGACGGCGATCCGGAGCAGGTCTTTTTTATCCCGCTGCGCTAATACAGCCGGACATCGACCGCCTGCTGTTGCAGCCAGGTGCTGACGTAGCCGTAAGCGGCATAGAAGGCCAGCAGTGCGAAGAGCAGCACCGAAAGCGAGGCCAAAAACCTGACGTCGCCGTGCTTCGTCAACTGATAGGCACAATAGAGAAAGGCTAACAGGCACAGCAGAGTGAAGGCGATGGCCAGCATGGCGTAAAAAATAAGCATAACGAAATCCGTTCTTCCTTGTGAGCCTGGCAAGGATACCACAGACAAAAAAAGGGGCCCAAACGGGCCCCTGCGTGATTCGCTGCGGGAGGTTTACTCCACCGCGTCGGGATGGTTCTTGCCTTCCTCGATAAACTCTTCGTCGATCTCTTCGATGTTCTCCTCGCTGTCGCGGCCGGACAGAATGTTCCAGCAGGCGATGAACAGCGCGGCGATCAAGGGGCCGATGACGAAGCCGTTGATGCCGTAAATCTCCATGCCGCCCAGGGTGGAGATCAGGATCAGGTAGTCCGGCATTTTGGTGTCTTTGCCCACCAGCAGCGGGCGCAGGATGTTGTCCACCAGGCCGATCACCACCACGAAGAACACTACCAGGAAAATGGCTTTCCACAGCATGCCGGTGGCGAAGAAGTAGATCACCGCCGGCACCCAGATGATGGCGGAGCCCACGGCCGGGATGATCGACAGGAACGCCATCAGCGCGCCCCACAGCAGGCTGCCGTCGATGCCGGTAAAGTAAAACGCCAGCCCGCCGAGCGCGCCTTGCACCACGGCGACCACCACCGTGCCCTTGACGGTGGCGCGGGAAACGGCGGCGAACTTGACGAACAGATGGTGTTTCACGTGCTGGGAGAGCGGCAGCGCTTCGAGCGCCAGGTTCACCAGATAGGGGCCGTCTTTCAGCAGGAAGAACAGCAGGTAGAGCATCACGCCGAAACCGACGACGAAGTTGAAGGTGCCCTTGCCGATCAGGAACACGCTGCCCGCCAGATATTGCCCGCCCTTGAGCGCCACCTCGGAAAGCTGCTTTTGGATCTCGGCGGCGCTGTTGAGGTTATGCTCCGCCAGGAAGCGCTGCGCCCAGCCGGGCAGGTGGCGCATAAAGTCCGCCAGCATGGTCGGCAATTGGCTGTTGTTGGTCTGCAGCTTGGTGTAGATCACGTTGAATTCCATCGCCAGCGACGAGGCGATGATCGCCAACGGCGTGAACACGATCAGGCAGATCAGCGCCACCGTCAGCAGCGACACCACGCCGTTGCGTTCGCCGACGTACTGCTTCAACTTCTTTTTCACCGGATGGAAAATCACCGCCAGAATAACCGCCCACAGCACCGAGGAGTAATAAGGCCCCAGCACGTCGAGAAAGGCGGCGGTAACGATGAACAGGATCAGAATAAAGAATCCTTTGGAAATGCCTTTAGACATCATAGTCGTCCCTCAAAAGATGAATTTTCAGCATAGATGAACTGAATGAAAACAACACTATCATCACCTTTGCTTAACCGGTAGGGGATTTTTAGTGGCGTATTCCATAGGGTTATTAAGGGCAAGGCGGGCGCCGCACGGTGAACAGGCGGCGGCGAGAGAAAAGAAAGAGGGCTAAATAATTAAATAAATTTATCGATTGTGTTTCATTTTGTGAGCCGCACTTGCCGCCTGCGCCAGGCTTTCCTAGTTTTTAGGAGGGCGGCCGTTCGCCCGATATCTCGAAGGAGTATGCAAATGACTGAACACAAACGACTTGCCGTTATCGAAAAGGCATTGCTGATCGCTTTCGCCGGCGTGCTGGTTTATCTTGCCACGACCGGCGCCTTGTCATTATCGGGCCTTGATCACCACTGGCCTTATCCTTCGCGCTAAGCGTGCTTGGTCTCATCATGCAGGCCCGATAACGATAATGAGCGGCTGTACCCTACGACACGAGACTCACAGCATCAATCATCCGTTATTCGCCTCGTTCTTTGGCGCGCAGGGCGGTGACGCTCTCTCCGCCGACGCCCCAGTTGTCGGTGGCCACCTCGTCAATCACCACGAAAGTGGTGTGGCGTGGCTTATTCAGCACCCGCTCCAGCAGCGTGGTGACTCCCTCGATCAGCATGCGCTTTTGCGCGGCGCTGACCCCTTCGTCGGTCACTTTAATGTTGACGTATGGCATGGCGTTTTCCCCCGGTTTCACCAGACCCCGGCGGTGGCGCCGCCGTCAACCGCGAGCGCCGCGCCGGTAACGAAATTGGCGTCGGTCAGATACAGCACCGCATCGACGATGTCCTGCGGCTGGCCGACGCGGCCGGTTGGCGCCAGTTGCCGCATCTGCGCCAGACTCTGTTCATCATTTTGATGCATAGGTGTGGCGATGATGCCGGGCGCCACGGCGTTGACCATCACGTTGTGCGGCGCTAACTCCAATGCCAGTTCGCGCACGGCCTGATTCAGGCCGCCTTTGATCAGCACCGGCAGCAAGGCGGGTACTTTGCTGTTGGGCTGCATGGCGATCGACGCGGTGATGGCGACGATGTGGCCGGCGCCGCGTTGCTGCATATGCCGGGCGGCGGCCTGCGCCGGGTAGAAGAAGCCTTTCAGATTGGTTGCCACCATCGCGTCGACCTCCTCCGGCGTATAGTCGGCGATCGGCTTGGCGATAAATATGCCGGCGTTATTGATGAGAATATCTACCTGACCAAAAGCCTGTATCGCCAGGCTGAACAACCGCTCGGCGGTTTCCGGCAGCGCGATGTCTCCCGGCGCCAGCAGCAGATTGGCCGGGCGACCGAGTTTGTCCGCCGCCGCCTGCAGCCGTTCAAGCGAACGGGCGTTTGCGACAACCTGATAGCCGCGCGCCAGGTAGGCTTGCGCGATGGCGAAGCCCAAGCCGCTCGATGCGCCCGTGACGATGACCGTGTTTACTTTGCTCATTTTCTCTCCTCGACAGGATAGTGATTGATCTTAGGTGAACGGTAATCCATACCTGATGGTTGAAAAATGAGAGGGAAAGAATTTTAATTTATACCTGATGTAATGAATTGGCGGGGGAGAGACATGCAACGCCATTTTGACGACGTTCAGGTGGGCAGTATCGAGCTGTTTTGCCTGACGGTAGAAACCGGCAGTTTCACCGCAGCGGCCAATGCCGCCGGGATAACCCCTGCGGCGGTCAGCCGCTCGGTCGCGCGCCTGGAGATGCGATTGCAGGCGAAGCTGTTTATCCGCACCACACGCCAGATGCGCGTCACGGATGCCGGACAGCGTTATTACCTGGAATGTCGCCGGGCGCTGAGCCAGCTGATGGAGGCCGAGGCGAGAATTTCCGGCGAACGGGACAAACCGGTGGGGACGCTCAGCATCAGCGCGCCGACGCTGTACGCGCATTTTAGGCTGTTGCCGCGTTTGCCCGAGTTTGCGCATCGCTATCCCGATCTCAAGCTGAATCTGCACGTCAGCAATCAGAATATCGATTTCTCCGAAGATAAATTCGACGTCGCCATTCGCGGCAGCGAGCTGAACGATTCCGGCCTGGTATCGCGGCGATTGGAGGAGGCTGAACTGATCGTGGTGGCGACGCCGGGCTATTTGCAGCGTCATCCTGCGCCGCTCACGCCGGCGGATCTGGCCCGGCACGATTGCATTCAGTATGCGTTGCCCAGCACCGGCAGAAAAACCGCCTGGACGTTTAAGATTCAGGGCGAAAATAGCAAAGTGGACACTGCCGGACGCTGGCTTTGCCAGGAAGATTACCTCGCTACGCTGACGCTGGTGAAAAGCGGTGCCGGACTGATGCAGGTGTATCGCTTTACCGTCGAACAAGAGTTGAGCAACGGGGCGCTGGTCGAGGTTTTGAAAGATTATGCCGGCGCCTCGCGCCCCTTCATCCTGCTTTACCCTTATGCGCGCTTTGTCCCGCTGAAGGTGCGGAAATTCATCGATTTCCTGACGGAAGCGTAGCCGCCAGCGCCAATACGGCTCCTGACACCGCCGCCGCGAGCACCAGCCACGCCGGGGCCGCCCAGCCGGCCGCGGCCACGATGGCGCTCAGCGCGACCGGGCCGATCACCTGGCCGAGGTAGTTTCCCTGCATCACCAGCCCGAGGCTCAGCGGCAGCAGCGTCGGTTCCGGCGTCGCCGCCGGCGTGGCGGCCAGAATGGTGGCGGGCAGCATGCCGGCGATGGCGCAGAACAGGAAGCACAGCGGGATCAGCAGGCCGTTGGGCGTCATCGGCAGGAAAATGCCGACGCCGAAGACCCCGATCAACAGGCTGGTGGCGGCGAGCAGCGTTCTGGCGGGCAGCCCGCGCGACAGCAGCACGCCGGCGGCGAGGTTGCCGATGATGTTGGCCGCCACCGCCGCCGCGCTGATGCCGCCGGCGGCCGCGAGCGACAGGCCGATGCGCTGCATCAGAAAGATCGGCAAAAAGGTCATCACCGAGAAAAACTGCAGGTTGTAAGCGGTGAACATCAGCGCCAGCAACAGCGGCTGGCGCGCCCGCAACATCGCGCCCAGCGCTTGCCGCAGCGGCGCCGGCGGAACGTGCGCCTCGGCGGCGCGGCGGGACGTGGTCAACGGCAGCAGCAGGGCGGCCAGCAGCGTCAACGCCGCACCGGCCTGCCAACTCTGTTGCCAACCGGCGAGATGGGGGCCGAAAAACAGTGAAATGGCGATGCCCGCCGGCATGAAGGTGCTCCAGATGCCGAACACCAGGTTGCGCTGCGCCGGGGCGACGATGCGGTTCAGCACCGCCGGCGAGGCGACCACCACGATCACGAAGCCGAGGCCTTCGACAAAGCGGCTGACAATCAACCCGCTGAAGTCGTGCAGCGTGGCGCCGGCGAAGCTGGCGGCGCTGATGATCAGCAGCCCGAGCGCCAGCAGGCGCCGATCGCCCCAGCGGCGCACCAGCAGTCCGGCGGCGATGCCGCCGAACACCCCGACGAAAGGAAAGGCCGAAATGACCCAGCTTAGCGTCTCCAGTGAACGGCCAAACTCGGCCTGCAGCGCCGGCAACGCGATAGTGGCCTTACCCACATGCAGCGCCGCCGCGATGCCGGCGAACAGCACGTTGATGACGGCCAGCCAGGGCGTGGCGGCGGGGAGAACGCGGTCGATGGCGTCCGGTTTAATCGCGGTCATAACACTCTCCGGTGGCGGCAACGCCATCACTATGCCTCTGCGCTACAGCAAAGGCCGTTCAAATGCTGCGCTATCACGTGGGGAAACTGTTCATTTCGAGCTTTATTTTGCGCGCCGCGTTGTTTGGTTCGCCAGCGTGCCGCCCGGCGTGGACGCGGGTCCCCCCGCAGCGGTTTACTGTTCCGGCACGCAGCAGGCGTGTTGAATTCATTTTATAAGGAGCAGTGTATGTCAGAGATGATGAACGAGAGTGGGGCGCCGGCCATTGAATGGAGCTATGGCGGCCGGGGTGACGATATCAGCAGCAGCCTGAGCCTCGACACGGTTGAGGAACAGCCGCAGGGTTTCTTGATGACGGTCGATCGGCCGGTGCAGATCTTTAAAGAAGCGCTGTCGCCGATGATGGCCTTTGTCACGCTGCTGCGCCCGCTGTACGCCAAGACGAGCGAAGGCTTCCAGTATGTGCCGGTTTCCAACCCCTGGACCGACGTGCAGCGCCTGCCGGCCAGCGCAGGCTATTTGGGCGTACAGGTCAACGCCGGGCTGTTCTTCCATGGCGCCAAGCCGACGCACTATAAAGACCGCGACGGCCAGATGAAACCGATCGACGGCGGCACGCTTTTGCAGAACATCACCGTGCTGCATCAGGTGGCGCAGCCGCAGGGCCCGGGCGAAGGCGGGATCTGAGGCTGAAACGTTATCACGGGGCCGGACGCGGCCCTTATCTCGCCTTGAAAACCGCCCTTGGCTTGGGTAAAAAGGGTTGTCTATTCAAGGAGAAGAGTATGTACAGCGACAACGAGAAAAAATTCTACATCATCCTCAACCGCAACCACGAACCGGCCACGCTGTTTAACGCCTCCTGCCATCTGACGGCGGGCATCACCGATCTGATCGAACAGCGTGAGTTTCACCACTATCCGAGCAGCCTCGACGGCGTCAGCGCCAACATGAGCCACTACCCGATCGTCATCCTTCAGGCTAAAAACAGCAGCCAGCTCAGCAACCTGATCCTCAAATGCAAGGAGGAGGGCGTGCTGTCCAACTTCTTCACCACCACCATGCTGTCGCACTCCGCCGAGCAGCAGATCGCCGACACCGCCAATACCCCCTACGAGCAGCTGGATTTCGTGGCGGTGGCGCTCTACGGTGACACCGAGCAGCTTAAGCCGCTCACCAAGAAGTTCTCCGTCTACCGTTAATCGCGAACGGCGTCACATCAGGGGCGGCAACGGCTATGATATTTTTCCATCAAATCGTTGATGGAGATGAACATGAGCGGCAAGAAAACCACCATGGCGGCCATCGCCAGAGAGGCGCGGGTCGGCATCGCCACCGTCGATCGGGTGATCAACCAACGCGCGTCGGTGCGGCCCGCCACCCAGCGCCGGGTGATTGAGGCGGCGAAAAAGTTGGGGTTCGCGTTGGAGAAGTCCCACTGCCTGTCGGCGGTGCTGGGCAGGCCGGAGCGCCGCCTGAAAATGGGGTTTATCCTGCTGCGGCGCGAACACTCTTTCTATGCGCAACTGGCTGATGAACTGATGGCGCAAGCGGCGCCGTATCATGAGCCGGGTCAGCCGCCGCAGTTCATCTTCCACTCTCTCAATGCCATCGGCGACACCGCCGCCGCCATTAGCCAATTGAGCCGCCAGGTGGAAGCGATCGGCGTGCTGGCGCTGGATCACCCCCTGATCCACTATGCCGTAGAAGAAGCCGCCCAGGCGGGCATCAACGTTTTCGCGCTGCTGTCGGATTTATCGGTGCCCAGCCGCGCCGGCTACATCGGTCTGGATAATCAAAAAGCGGGCCGCACAGCCGGCTGGGCGGTGGATCGTCTGTGCCGGCGTCAGGGCGACGTCGGCGTGATCATCGGCGACAACCGTTTTACTTGCCAAGAAGCCTGCGAGATCGGTTTTCGCTCCTACCTGCGTGAGCAGATGAGCGGCCAGCGTGTGCTGGAACCGGTGCGCAGCCTTGAGGACGCGGAAACGGCGCGCCGGGTTACGCGTGAACTGCTGGCGAACCACCCGGAACTGGCGGCGCTTTACGCGCCGAGCGGCGGTGTGGAGGGCATTATTCAGGCGTTGCGAGAGAGCGGCCGGCAGCGCGACATCACGCTGGTGTGCCACGGCCCGGTGCAGGGCGGTGAAATGGCGCTGCTCGACGGCACGGTGGATCTGCTGCTGTGCCACCGCATTCCCGAATTGGCCGCCACGATCGTCGAGACGTTACTCGCCGCCGATGAACAACCGGGATTACGCCACATCATTAATCGCTTCGATGTGATCACCAAAGAAAACCTCTGACGGCCGCTGAGTGGTGTTTGCCGAGGTCAGGGCGCAGCCAGGCGCTGCCTGAATTTGATTGAAAAATATCAAATAATTTATCAAAAATAGCGCGATCTCTATCAAAAAATAAAATTTTCATTATTGATGGTTTTGGAATTTTTGTTTGATACTGCCGGCATTCCCCGCAAAAAAGGAGCCGTCGCCATGACTTTGCCTATCGCCAATGCGCCCTGCAGTTGGGGCGTGGATGATCCGAACAACCCCCATTTGCCGCCCTATGCCACGGTTCTGCAAGAAGCGTCGGCGGCCGGCTACCGCAGCATAGAGCTGGGGCCGTGGGGCTATCTGCCGACGCAGAGCGAGGCGCTGTGTGCCGCGCTGGAGCAGCATCGCCTGTCGCTGGTGGCCGGCACGATTTTTGACGATCTGGTCAGCGAGGCGAACATTGAGCGCCTGCTGGCCCTGACTCATCGGATATGCCGCAACCTCTCGCGGGCGCCCAGGGCGGAGCCGACCGAGGGCGATCGCGCCGCGCCGCCGTTCTTGGTGATTATCGATTTCGGCAATCCGCAACGCGCCAGGTTCGCCGGGCGTTCAGATTTAGCGCCGCGTTTGTCGCAGGCGGAGTGGCAGAGGATGATCGGGCACATTACGCGCATCAGTGAACTGGCCTGGCGGGAATACGGTGTGCGGCCGGTGGTGCATCCGCACGCCGGCGGCTGCATCGAGTTCGCCGACGAAATCGACCGGTTGGCGGCGGACATTCCGCATCACACCGCCGGATTGTGCCTGGATACCGGCCATCTGTATTACGCCGGGCTGGACCCGGCTGCCTGGCTGAGCAAGCACTTTGATCGTCTTGATTACCTGCACTTCAAAGACGTCGATCCGCAGGTGTTCCGCGAGGTGCTGGCGCGCGGCGTCGATTTTTTCACCGCCTGCGCCGAGGGCGTCATGTGCCCGTTGGGCAGCGGGGCGATCGATTATCCGCAGCTGCGTGCGCTGTTGGCCGAGCGCGGATATCGGGGCTGGATCACTATCGAGCAGGAGCGCGATCCGCGCAATGTGCAGGGCAGCCTGCAGGACGTCGCCGCCAGCTTGCGCTACTTGCGCGGCCTCGGCTTTTAATCAGGAGAAACACGATGATCAACGGCAGCAAACCTTTGGCGAGATCGTTGCGCTGGGGCATGGTCGGCGGCGGTGGCACCAGCCAGATCGGTTACATCCACCGTTCGGCGGCCTTGCGCGACGGCGCGTTTACTCTGTTGGCCGGCGCGTTCGACATTGACGCCGAACGCGGGCGTGATTTTGGCCGGAGTCTGGGCGTGGCGGCGGAGCGCTGTTATGCGGATTATGCCGAGATGTTCCGCGCCGAAGCCGCGCGGGCGGACGGCATCGAAGCGGTCTCGATCGCCACGCCGAACAACACCCATTACGCCATTTGCCGGGCGGCGCTGGAGGCGGGATTGCACGTGGTATGCGAGAAGCCGCTGTGTTTCAGCGTCGAAGAGGCGCAGGCGCTGGCGGCGCTGTGCGAGCGGCAGCGCAAAGTCATCGGCGTGACCTACGGCTATGCCGGGCACCAGATGATTTTGCAGGCCCGGCAGATGATTGCCGATGGCCGGCTGGGGGAAATTCGGCTGGTGAATATGCAGTTCGCCCACGGCTTTCACGCCGCGCCGGTGGAGCAGGATAATCCCAGCACTCGCTGGCGGGTCGATCCGCGCTTTGTCGGCCCCAGCTATGTGCTGGGCGATCTGGCAACCCACACGCTGTTCCTGGCGGAAACCATGGCGCCGCAGTTGAAGATCCGGCGGCTGATCTGCAGCCGGCAAAGCTTTGTGCCGTCGCGCGCGCCGTTGGAAGACAATGCCTATGTGCTGATGGAGTATCACAACGGCGCCGTCGGCTCCGTGTGGGCTTCGGCGGTCAACTGCGGTTCGATGCACGGCCAAAAGGTGCGCATTGTCGGTGAAAAGGCCAGCCTGGAGTGGTGGGATGAACAACCCAATCAGCTGCGCTTCGAAGTGCAGGGCGAGCCGGTGCGGATCCTGGAGCGCGGCATGCCGTATCTCGCCGCGTCGGCGCTGGCGGACGATCGCATCGGCGGCGGCCATGCGGAGGGGCTGTTTGAAGCCTGGTCGAATCTCTACCGCCGCTTCGCGCTGGCGATGGACGCCACCGATCGGCGCGACGCAGCCTTCCTGGCCGACTTCTGGTACCCGGACGTGCAGGCCGGCGCGCTGGGCGTGAAGTGGGTGGCGCGCTGCGTGCAATCCGCCGAAACCGACGCCGGCTGGGTCGCCTTCGACTGAGCGAGCGATTCGCTCAGACGCTGGCCCCGTCGTAGCTGTGGATCTGTAACGCATCCAGCGCGACGTCCGGCACGCAACGCAGGTTAACGGCGCACATCGCGGCGCCGTCTGGCGCGGTGCCGTAGGCGAAGGGCTGGGCTCCGCAGACTCGGCAGAACTGATGGCGGATCCTGTGGTGATTGAAAGTGTAGGTGCTGAGCTGGTCCTGACCGCTGTTGAGCGTGAAAGCGCTGATGGGGAAGAACGACAGCAGCAGCCCTTTGCGGCGGCAAATCGAACAGTTGCAGCTGAGGGCTTCGGTCGGCAGTTCGGCGTCCACGGTAAAGGTGACGGCGCCGCAGTGGCAGCTTCCCTGGAATGACATGGCGATGATCCTGTAACAGGGGAGAGTGTTTGCCCAGTATAGTGCAATTTATCGTCACTCGGCCGCGCCCGGCCTGGTTTCCTTAGTAAATGCACGGTTTTCTGGTAGGTTAGAGGTTAACGTCATCAAAAGGAGATCGCGATGTTAGAACATTACTATCCGGCCAATATGGGCGCCGAACCGGTCACGGACGAACAGCACAAACGGCTGGTGGCGGTGCAGGCGGCGCTGGAACTGATCAAGGCCACGCTGTCGGATACCAACGACGGCAACGGCGTGGACTTCCAGCTGAAGGCGGCGGAAAAGCACATCGGCCCGATGGCCGACGCCATTCAGGAAGCCCTGAAGTAACGGTTCGCCGTCACGTCAACCGCCCGTCTCGGGCGGTTTTTTTTGCGCTGATTACTGCGATTTTTTTAGTGGCGCATTGCCTTTTTCCCGGCTGGTGCCGTGAGCGGCGCGATCCTACTCTAGCGATCCGAGTCCTCATCAGGGTCATGCTCATGTTCCGCTTCAGCTTCTTTTCTTTCTTATTGCCGCGCCGCCGACGCGTCACCCAGTTGGCCGGCGCAGCGCTGTTGTTCAGCGGCGTTATGCAGGCGCAGGCCACGCAACGCATCGAGTTTTCACCGAACCCCGCCGGCGCCTACCCTGAGGGCATCGCCTGGAATGCACGCGCCGGTGCGTTCCTGATTTCCTCTCTGCGCGGCGGGCAGCTTGGCCTGGTCTACCCGGATGGCCGCTATCGGCGGTTTTCCACCGGCAAGGGGCTTATCACCACCTCCGGCATGCTGGTGGACGCCGAGCGCAACCGGGTGCTGGTGTGCAACGAAGACGTGGGCGTGTCCCGCAACTCTGCCGCTGGCACGCGCAATCGCGTGGCGCAGGTGCTGGAGTTCAATCTCGATACCGGCGCGCTGCAGCAGACGTACGATCTTTCATCGCTAAGCCATGGGCCGACGCTGCCCAACGATCTGACGCTCGACGCGCAGGGCAATATCTACGTGACCGACAGCTTCCAGCCGCAGATTTACAAGATCGACCAGACAACGCGCCAGGCGTCGATTTTGGTGCGCTCAGCGCGCTTGATGCCGGCCGACGCACCCGCCGCTGCGCAGGGCTCGCGGCCTTATCTCAATGGCGTGGTGTATCACCCGGATGGCTACCTGATTGCCGCGGACTACACCCGCGGGCTGCTGTGGAAGGTGACGTTGGAGAACGCGCCGGCGGTCAGTGAAATCAGGCTGCCGCAGCGGCTGAAAGGGCCGGACGGGCTGCGGCTCAAAAATGCCCATGAATTGGTGATCGTACAGTCTTTTCCGGATGAAAAGGGGAGCATGTCCGGCGACGTGTCACTGCTCTCCTCGACCGACGGCTGGGCCAGCGCGCGTATCGCCGCGGTCGCCGCGCCGCCGGGATTGGATGGGCCGACCGGCGCCGCGCTGCGGGATGGCGAGGTGTGGGTCGTCAACTCCCGTTACCCCCGGCTGTTTGCCGACGTCGCTCAGGCGGAAAGTACCAAGACGTTCAGTATCGTCAAGGTGGCGTTCAAACCGGCCGCGGCGGATGGCCGCTGATCGACGGCGATTGCCAACCGCGCCGGAATAGGATTAAATGCGCAGTGACTGTATAAATAAACAGGTGTGCTGCGATGAGTCTGATGTTGAAGGGTGAAAAGATTGACCGTAACCGCTTTACCGGCGAGAAGATTGAAAACGGCAGCTTTATGCTGTGCGATTTTTCGGGCGCCGATCTGACCGGTACCGAGTTTATCGGCTGCCAGTTTTACGATCGCGACAGCCGACAGGGCGGCAATTTCAGCCGCGCGATACTGAAAGACGCCAGCTTCAGAAGCTGCGATTTGTCGATGGCCGACTTCCGCCATGCCAGCGCTCTGGGGGTGGAGATCCGCGAATGCCGCGCGCAGGGCGCCGATTTTCGCGGCGCCAGCTTTATGAACATGATCACCAGCCGCACCTGGTTTTGCAGCGCCTATATCACCAAAAGCAACCTGAGCTATGCCAACTTCGCCAAGGTGGTGCTGGAGAAATGCGAGCTGTGGGAAAACCGCTGGCACGGCGCGCAGGTGCTAGGTGCCAGTTTCAGCGGTTCCGATCTGTCCGGCGGCGAATTCTCCGGTTTCGACTGGCGTGCCGCCGATGTCACCCAGTGTGATTTGAGCAACGCGGAACTGGGCGAGTTGGATTTGCGTACCACCGATCTGCAGGGCGTCAAAATGGACAGCCACCAGGCCGCGCAGCTGCTGGAGCGGCTGGGGATCGCGATCATCGGCTAAGGGAATGGCTAACGGGACGGTTGGGCAAATAAGCGCTTGAAGGCTTTCTCTGCGTCCACGGGAATGCGGCGTTGCATTACCGGGATAGTGAAACGCGGATCCTGGGAGAGGTGGCGAGCCTGCTCGTTGAGCGGCACGACGGCGATCGCCAGATTGTCGTTAGCCTGCATGACGCCTTCCTGTTCGAACAGGGCGAACACCGGCGTGTCGCGCGCGTTACCCAATGAGCAAGCCGAAATCCAATAATCGCCGTCTTGGGCAAATTTGCACTGCGCCGCTTGCGGGCCAATCGCGCTGATTTGTTTGGCAATCAAGGCATTCGCGTTTTCCACATAGCTTGGCGGTGCCGGCTGGCAGCCTGCCAAACTGAGCGTCAGTGCAGCTAGCGTCAGTGTTCTTTTGCCCATCATAGCCATCCTTGAGGTCATTTCCTGTAAAGTAAAATAATTATCCTAACAACGATAATGCGCCAGTGTCGAGAACAGATTGATTTATTAAGCTTTTATTTCTCTTTCATGACGATTAAGCGGTTTTCTTCAGTGTTATAGCAGGGAGTAGTTTCGCGTGAAGGGAAGAGCAGAACGCGGAATCGGCGGCTGTTTGCGCGTTCATGATCGGCCCCGGCGCGGCGAGTCCAATCGTTCGTTATTTTTCACCCCGAACGCCGCGCAGATAACCCTGAGCTGGCGGCAGATGCAGACGGTGCTTTGCGGTAATAAATTTATGAGGCAGATGAATATAATTTAAAATATATCTTGCTTAAATAATTTAGCTGTGTGTAAATAGCGTCATCGGTTTGTAGTACAGACCTTATGAAAGCAGTTTTAGTAAAGCAGTTCTCAGTATTAGCGATATCCCTCAGATACCTCTTCTTCCGCGAATTCTCTTCTCTAGTGCCCCATAAGCTTCCAATAAAAACAGACCTCTATCGCCCTATGGCGTCGCAAAAATATAAAGGAAATATCTCTATGTCCAATAAAATGACTGGTTTGGTAAAATGGTTTGATGCAGGTAAAGGCTTTGGCTTTATCACCCCGGCAGACGGCGGCAAAGATGTGTTCGTACACTTCTCCGCTATCCAGAGCAACGATTTCAAAACGCTGGACGAAGGCCAACAGGTTGAGTTCACTATCGAAAATGGCATGAAGGGGCCTTCTGCCGGCAACGTGGTCGCGTTATAATTTTCGGCCGAGGTGCAATTTCTTACGACAGCGATGATGGTTTAAGCCGGAGCAGTTAAGCAATGAAATCCTCAGCCTGAATAAACTCCGGGTTCGCCCGGAGTCTTTCTCGATACGTCATTAGCTCAGCAGGAAGAGCGGCAGCGAAATTATTCGTTGGCGGACTGGGGTTCGATTCCTCGATGACGTTCCAATAATTAATGATTATTGGCAACAGAAAAACAGATTGCCGCAGAATTAATAACGCCGCGTTTCAGTCTATTTTTCTGTTGTGAAAAAGTCGCGCTTAGGCTGCGTAATGTTGGAGTGTGGGATGGACGCTTACGCCATAACATGACAGCCGGGAAAGTCACCGGCACACGATTAATAGCCCCGGCCTTGGCCGGGGTTTTTTATGCCCGCGATCTTAACGCTGCGAGTCCAGCAGTTCGTTGTTTTTCACCACGTCCTGCGCCTTGAGGTAGCTCTCGATCAGCAACTGATAGGCTGGGAAGATTTTGGTGTAAACCTCGGCCCATTGCTGAGCGTCGGCGCGGTTCCAGCTGCCCTGCAGCTCCGAGGCCACTCCGGCGGTGTCGATCGGCACCACGCCGGCCTGCACCACGCGCGCCAGGGTGATTTCCTGCGCCATTTTTGAGTAGGTGCCGGAGGCGTCGATCACCGCGAAAACTTTATAGCCTTCGGCCACTGCGCTGATGGACGGGAAGGCCATGCAGACGCTGGTGATGGTGCCGGCGATGATCAGGGTCTTGCGGCCGGTGGCCTTGACCGCCGCCACAAAGTCCGGGTTGTCCCAGGCGTTGATTTCCCCTTTACGGGCGACGTATTGCGCGTGCGGCGCATTCTGGTGAATTTCCGGGATCAGCGGGCCGTTGGGGCCCTGCGGCACCGAGGCGGTGGTGATCACCGGCAGTTTGCTGAGGGTGGCGATGCTGGCCAGGGCGGCGGCGCGGGCGCGCAGTTCGGTCATCGGCATATCGGCGACGGTCTGGAACAGGCCGCTCTGGTGGTCAATCAGGAGCATGACTGCGTCATTAGCATCAATAACAGGACGCTGGCCGTTGAAGTTGGCTGGAGTGCTCATGGTGTTTTCCTTTTCTCGTCGTGAGGTCAGTAGGTATTTTCTTTGATTGATAAGGCTGAAACTCAGCACTTGCTTACAGTGTAGGGCCGAGAGAGAAATCCGGTAGAGCCTGAAGTCGGGATGCATCGTTCCATAAATGGAACGACACTGCAGCAGGCGAGGGGGCCGGCGCTGGGCTAAACTTAAGGTGCATGAGAAACATGCGGCAAGGAGCGCCATCCTGTTTACGGATCTGACGAGGAGGGCCGCCATCATGGCTTATCGGCATATCGTTGTCGCCACGGATCTCAGCGAAGACGCCGAGTTCCTGCTGGGCAAGGGCGCCAGACTGGCCGCCGCGCTCAATGCCAAACTTTCCCTGATCTATATCGACATTCATCGCGCCGGTTATTACGTCGATCTGGGCGTGGGAGATTACAACTACACCGATCGCACATTTTCGGAGCGGGTGAAGAATATGCTCAATGCGATCAAAGGGCAGTCGTCCTATCCGGTCGAAGAGGTGATCGTCAGCCGCGGCGCGTTGACGGAAGAGCTGAACCGGGTGGCGAAGGAAAAAGGGTTCGACCTGGTGATCTTCGGCCACCACCACGATGTCTGGAGCCGGCTGGTTTCTTCGGCGCGCCAGGCGATCAACGAACTGAACGTCGATCTGCTGGTTGTCCCCATCGAGAAAAAATAGTCGCGGCCGCCTGCGGGCGGCTGCCGTTTTCCATTCGCATCGCTTTTCTCTGGGTGAAGATAACCGCATACCTGCAATAATCCCGCTTGCTGACAATCCGCCCGAAAAATAGTGACTGCCTGGAATTTTATTTTCTCCATCAATATGTTGGCCAAAATCCGATAAAGGTTAATCCAGCGCATTGAAATCACTGTCATACCTCCTTTTGGTTAATAAACCGCACGTTTTGACTGGCTCTCCGCGAAGAGGCGTCTTATCCTCGGGGTAATGAGATTTGTATGACTTATATAAATACGTTCACATGGAGGAGGTCTCATGCGTTTTGACAATAAAGTCGTGGTTATCACCGGTGCAGGCAATGGCATGGGGGAAGCGGCGGCGCGGCGTTTCTCCGCCGAGGGCGCGATCGTGGTGCTGGCCGACTGGGCCAAGGAAGCGGTGGACAAGGTCGCCGCTTCGCTGCCGAAGGGCCGGGCGATGGCGGTGCATATCGACGTTTCCGATCACGTCGCGGTTGAAAAAATGATGAACGAGGTGGCGGAAAAACTGGGCCGCATCGACGTCCTACTGAACAACGCCGGCGTACACGTGGCGGGCAGCGTGCTGGAAACCAGCGTCGACGACTGGCGTCGCATCGCCGGGGTTGATATTGACGGCGTGGTGTTCTGCTCCAAATTCGCCTTGCCGCACCTGCTGAAGACCAAGGGCTGCATCGTCAATACCGCGTCGGTGTCCGGCCTGGGCGGCGACTGGGGCGCGGCCTATTACTGCGCGGCGAAAGGCGCGGTGGTCAACCTGACGCGCGCCATGGCGCTCGATCACGGCGGTGACGGCGTGCGCATCAACTCGGTCTGCCCGAGCCTGGTCAAAACCAACATGACCAACGGCTGGCCGCAGGAGATCCGCGACAAGTTCAATGAGCGCATCGCGCTGGGGCGTGCGGCAGAGCCGGAAGAGGTGGCGGCGGTGATGGCGTTCCTGGCCAGCGACGACGCCAGCTTTATCAATGGCGCCAACATTCCGGTCGATGGCGGGGCGACCGCCTCGGACGGCCAACCGAAGATCGTCTAAGCGTTAACGCGCAGGCCCGGCCAGGATGACCGGGCCTGTTGTTTTTAGACGCCGATGCGGTCGCGCAGCGTGTAGTAGGCCGCGCCGATGGCGGTGAACGGGATCTGCAGATTGCGTCCGCCGAAGAACGGCAGGTGCGGCAGTTTGGCGAAGGCGTCGAAGCGTTCGGCGTCGCCGCGCATCAGCTCGGCGATCAGCTTGCCCGCCAGATGGGTGCAGGTCACGCCGTGGCCGCTGTAGCCCTGCATGTAGTACACGTTATTCTCCAGCCGGCCGAACTGCGGCATGCGCGACAGCGTCAGCAGGAAGTTGCCGGTCCAGCGATAGTCGATACGCACCCCTTTCAGCTGCGGGAAGGTCTTCAGCAGCTTCGGCCGGATCAGGTTATCGATATCGTCCGGATCGCGCGCGCCGTACACCACGCCGCCGCCGTACAGCAGGCGATGATCGGCGGTGATGCGGTAGTAATCCAGCAGGTAGTTGCAGTCCTCCACGCAGTAGTTCTGCGGGATCAGCGCCTGCGCGATCTCCGGCGCCAGCGGTTCAGTGGTCACCACCTGAGTGCCGCACGGCATGCTGCGCTTGGCCAGCCGCGGCTCCAGCTTATCGCCCAGATAGGCGTTGCCGGCGACGATGACGAAACGCGCCTTCACCTGGCCGTTGGCGGTGCTGATGAGCGCCGGTTCGCCGTGGCGGATGTTCGTCACCGCCGATTGCTCGAAGATGCGCCCGCCCTGCAGGCGGATCGCCTCGGCTTCGCCCAGCGCCAGATTGAGCGGATGGATGTGGCCGCCGCTGTGATCGAGCAGCGCGCCGACGTAACGATCGCTGGCGATCTCCTGGCGCACCCGGTCTGCGTCGAGCAGCTCAAGCTGGGTATTGCCGTAGCGCTCCCAGTTGCGTTTTTGCTCGATCAGCGCATGGAACTGCTTGTTGTTCAGGGCGGCGAAGATGCCGCCGGGGCGGTAGTCGCAGTCGATGGCGTAGCGGCTGATGCGGCTGCGAATGATCTCCGCGCCTTCGAACATCATGCTGCCGAGCAGGCGGGCGCTTTCCGCGCCGTAACGCTCTTCAATCACATCGATGTCGCGGCTGTAAGAGTTGACCAACTGGCCGCCGTTGCGGCCGCTGGCGCCGAAACCGATGCGCGCCGCTTCCAGCACCACCACGTCGTAACCGGCTTCCACCAGGAACAGCGCGGAGGAGAGGCCGGTATAGCCGCCGCCGATCACGCAGACGTCGCATTCGATCGATTCATTCAGTTGCGGATAGGGCTGATGTGCGTTGGCCGTGGCCGCATAGTAGCTTTTTACGTGTTCAGTCATGGAGATAAGCCCTTATTCCAGCGAGATCCAGGTGGTTTTCAATTCGGTGAACTTGTCCAGCGCATGCAGCGATTTGTCGCGGCCGTTGCCGCTCTGCTTGTAGCCGCCGAACGGCACGGTCATGTCGCCGTCGTTGTAGTTGTTGACGAACACCGTGCCGGCCTTCAGTTGGCGCGCCATGCGGTGCGCGCGCGCCAGATCGCGGGTCCAGACCGCGGCGCCGAGGCCGTAGTCGCTGTCGTTGGCCAGCTGCAGCGCCTGTTGCTCGTCGTCGAAGGCGGTCACCGCCAACACCGGGCCGAAGATTTCATCGCGCGCCACGCTCATGGCATTGTCCACCTGGGTGAGGATGGTCGGCCCCAGATAGCCGGCGTGGTCGCCCTGCGGATGGTCGCGCCCGTCGAGGAACAGCGCGGCGCCCTGGCTCAGCCCCCGATCGATATAGCCGGCCACTTTCTCGCAGTGGCCGCTGTCGATCAGCGTGCCCATCACCGTGTCGGGATCGAGCGGATCGCCGGGCATGAAGGTCGCCGCGTGTTTGCGCAGCGCCTGCAGGAACGCTTGCTCAATGCTCGCTTCGACCAGCAGGCGAGTGCCGGCGATGCATACCTGCCCCTGATTATAGAAGATGCCGGCGGCGGCGCTGCGGGCGGCCTGATCCAGATCCGGGCAGTCGGCGAAGACGATGTTGGCGCTTTTGCCGCCGGCCTCCAGCCAGACGCGCTTCATGTTCGATTCGCCGGCGTAAATCATCAGCTGTTTCGCCACCAGGGTGGAGCCGGTAAAGGTGAGGGCGTCGACGTCGCGGTGCAGCGCCAGCGCCTTGCCGGCGTCGTGGCCATAGCCGGGCACCACGTTCAGCACGCCGTCCGGCAGTCCGGCCTGCTGAGCCAATTTGCCGAGCAGGATGGCGCTCAGCGGCGATTTTTCGGAGGGTTTAAGCACCACGCTGTTGCCGGCGGCCAGCGCCGGGCCGAGTTTCCAGCAGGCCAGCAGCAGCGGGAAGTTCCAGGGCACGATGGCGCCGACCACGCCGATCGGCTCGCGCTCGATCAGCGCCAGCGCCTCGCGACCGGTGGGGGCGATTTCGCCGTACACCTTATCGATCGCTTCGGCGTACCAGCGGATGCAGCGGATGGCGCCCGGCACGTCGTCGCGCAGGCTGTGACGAATGGGTTTGCCGGTGTCCAGCGTTTCCAGCAGCGCCAGCTCTTCATGATGCTGTTCCATCAGATCGGCGAAGCGCAGCAGCGTGGTTTTGCGCTGCGCCGGGGCGGCCTGGGCCCAGTCGCCGCGTTCAAAGGCGGCGCGCGCCGCGCTGACTGCCCGATCGATGTCGGCGGCTTCGCCGCGCGCGACCTGCGCCAGCTCGCGGCGGCCGGCGGGATCTTCCACGGCGAAACGTTTCCCCGCGGCGGCCGGCTGGTAGCGGCCGTCGATAAACAGCTGGTGCTCAATCTTCAGGGCCTGCGCCCGTTGTTGCCAATACTGCAAATGGTGAAAGTTCATGCCTGGCTCCGTTGATCAGAATGTCGTCGGCGTATGGGCGCTGATAATCCGGCAAATGCGCGCCGACGTGTTGCTGAAACTGTGGGGGATGCCGGTATTGATGGCGTAGCTCTGCCCGGCCAGCAGGTGATAGCTCTGGCCGTTGACCTGCAGCACCACTTCGCCCTCCAGCAGCGTGCCGATCTCTTCCCCTTGGTGTTTGATGCGCTCGCCGGTGGTGGTGCCCGGTTCGTAGGTCTCGATCATCATCGCCAGCGTGCGGTTCGGGTCGCCGTTGTGGATCAGCTTCATCGAAACGCCCTGGCTGCCGATTTCGATCAGGTCGTCGCTGTCTATCACGATCTGCGGCTCAGCCGGTTTTTCCGGCTCGGCGAAAAACGCCGACAGCGACAGACCGTACACCGTCAGCAGCTTTTGCAGCGTGCTGATGGCCGGGCTGACCTTGTCTTGCTCGATAGTACTGATGGCGCTGTGGGTTAACCCAGACAGTTCGGCGACCCGGCGCTGCGACAACCCTAATTGTTGACGGATCTGCGACAGACGTTTTCCCGGTGCCAAGCTGACGTCGCTCATGGGCGTTTTTCCTTTTGATAGTTCCGACAGGCGGTGATGAAACCATCAAACAACAGGCGCGACAGGGCGTACTCGTCGCTGTTCCACTCCGGGTGCCACTGCACGCCGAGCGCGAAGGGCTGATCGCGCACGCTGATCGCCTCCACCAGCCCGTCAGCGGCGTGCGCCTCGATGCGAACGCTCGCGCCCAGGGTTTTGGCGCCCTGGCCGTGCAGCGAGTTCACCCAGAATCTGTTGCAATCCGGTATCAGTTGCGAAAGCAGCCCCCCTTCCTGAACGATGACCTCGTGGGCGGGGGCGTATTGCTGTTCCAGCGGCAGGTCGTGATCTTCACGATGCTCCAGCAGCTCGGGCAGTTCATACAGGCGGCGATGCAGGGTGCCTTGAGTGGCGACCACCATTTCCTGCATGCCGCGGCAAATGGCGAAAAGGGGAATGCGCCTGTCGAATGCCTGGCGGATCAGCGCCAGGCTCAACGCGTCTCGGCCAGGATCGGCGTCAGGCTCATCGCCGTTTTCACCATAAAGGTGCGGCTGCACATTACTGGGGCTGCCCGGCAGCAAAATGCCGTCGAGGCGCGGCAGCAGTTCCGCCAGCATTTCCGGCTCCGCCAGCGCGTGTGGCAGGGCGATCGGCAAGCCGCCGGCGGTGATAACGGCATTCAGGTACTTTTCTTGCAAGGTCTGTGTGAGGTGCCCGTTTAACCTATACCTGCACATGACGACGCCAATGACTGGTCTGTTAAATATATTGTCCATGCTATCCCCTTGGTACGTTCGAAATTATGAACGATAAGCTTCTCCACCGCCGATTTCGTTCAATATTCTATAAATCTAGCAGTCGATTGGGCAATATTCAAACCAAAAGTAACACTTGCAAAACAAATTTGTTTCATCTACGTTTCATTTGTGGGCATTATATTGAACAAGACGGTCAATAAACATCGACGACAGCAAAACACAAACGGCGGGTGAACCATGCAGACCAACATCGTAGAAGTGGAAAACTTTGTTCAGCACAGTGAAGAGAGACGAAGTAGCGCGTTCCAGCGCGAAGTGAAGAAGTATTTGGAACGTTATCCGTTAACCCAACATGTCGACGTACTGTTGACCGATCTGAACGGCAGCTTCCGCGGCAAACGCATCCCGGTCGGCGGCCTGAACAAACTGGAGAAGGGTTGTTACTTCCCGGCGTCGGTATTTGCGATGGATATTCTCGGCAACGTGGTGGAAGAGGCCGGGCTGGGGCAGGAGTTGGGCGAGCCGGATCACGTGTGCGTGCCGGTGCCGGGCACGCTGACGCCGTCGGCGGCGGACCCGCAATATATCGCGCAGGTGCTGCTCACCATGCTGGATGAAGATGGCACTCCCTTTGACGTTGAACCGCGCAATGTGCTGAACCGAGTATGGCAGCGTTTGCGTCAGCGCGGGCTTTCCCCCGTGGTAGCGGTAGAGTTGGAGTTCTATCTCATCGATCGTCAACGCGACGCGGAAGGCTATCTGCAGCCGCCGTGTGCGCCGGGAACCCAGGAGCGCAACACCCAAAGCCAGGTGTACTCCGTCGATAACCTGAACCATTTCGCCGATGTGCTGAGCGAAATCGACGAGCTGGCGCGTTTGCAGGGCATTCCGGCGGACGGCGCGGTGGCGGAGGCGTCGCCGGGGCAGTTCGAAGTCAACCTGCACCATACCGATGATGTGCTGCAGGCCTGCGACCATGCGCTGGCGCTGAAACGGCTGGTGCGCATGGTGGCCGAGAACCACAACATGCAGGCCACCTTTATGGCCAAGCCGTATGAAGAGCACGCCGGCAGCGGCATGCACGTGCACATCAGCATGCTGAATGCGCAAGGCGACAATGTGTTCGCCGACGACGACGGCGAGGATTCGGCGCTGCTGAAACAGGCGCTGGCGGGCATGATCGCCCTGATGCCGTCCTCGATGGCGCTGCTGGCGCCGAACGTCAACGCCTATCGCCGTTTCCAGCCCGGCATGTATGTGCCGACCCAGGCTTCCTGGGGGCATAACAACCGCACCGTGGCGCTGCGCATTCCCTGCGGCGATCGCGACAATCACCGCGTGGAGTATCGCGTGGCGGGCGCCGACGCCAACCCTTATCTGGTGATGGCGACCATTCTGGCGGGCATCGTCTACGGCCTGGAAACCGCATTGCCGCTGCCTGAGCCGGTGACCGGCAACGGGCTGGAGCAGGACGGGCTGCCGTTCCCGATCCGCCAGAGCGACGCGCTGTACGAGTTTGAACATCAGCCGGTGCTCAATGCGTTGCTGGGCGAACGCTTCAGCCATGTCTACCTGGCCTGCAAAACCGACGAACTGGTGCAGTTCGAGCGCCTGATCACCGAAACCGAAATCGAGTGGATGCTGAAAAACGCCTGATCCCGCTCACCCAACGACTACCGCGCGCGCCCGGCGCATTTCATCGGCTCTCCTGTAGCCCGTGAGGCTGCGCGCTGCGGTACAGCATTTCTTCTATCACGGCGTACAGGACGCCGACGAGGAAATAACCATGACTCAGCCATTCCCATGCGCAGACGTTTGCCTGTGCCGCAGTGCCTACGGGCCGGTCGCCGGCCGCCCGACAGTGACCCCAACCCGCTTTCCCCGCCGCCTGAGCAGCAGTTTCCCCGCGGCCTCTCTGAATGACGTTGCACGGTTGACAGCAGAGGACCAAAAGGGGAAACGCCATGACGATTAAAACCATCGACGGCGGTCCGGCGGGCAAACCGCAACTGCGCAAATCCCTCAAGCTGTGGCAGGTGGTGATGATGGGCCTGGCCTATCTGACGCCGATGACGGTGTTCGACACCTTCGGCATCGTCTCCGGCCTTACCGACGGCCATGTGCCGACCTCCTATCTGCTGGCGCTGGCCGGCGTGTTGTTCACCGCCATCAGCTACGGCAAACTGGTGCGCCAGTTTCCCACCGCCGGTTCCGCCTACACCTATGCGCAGAAGGCGATTAACCCGCACGTCGGTTTTCTGGTGGGGTGGTCATCGCTGCTTGATTATCTGTTCCTGCCGATGATCAATACGCTGCTGGCGAAGATTTACCTGACCGCGCTGTTTCCGGAAGTGCCGCCCTGGGTGTGGGTAGTGGGCTTCGTGATCCTGATCACCGCCATCAACCTGAAAAGCGTCAATCTGGTGGCCAACTTCAATACCCTGTTCGTGCTGGCGCAGGTGGCGATCATTCTGGTATTTATCTACCTGGTGGTGCGCGGCCTGCACAACGGCGAGGGGATGGGCACGGTGTGGAGCCTGCGGCCGTTCCTCAGCGAGAATGCGCACCTGCTGCCGATCATTACCGGCGCGACCATCCTGTGCTTCTCGTTCCTCGGTTTTGACGCGGTCACCACGCTGTGCGAGGAGACGCCCGACGCCGCCAAGGTGATCCCGCGCGCCATCTTCCTGACTGCGCTGTACGGCGGGGTGATCTTTATCAGCGTGTCGTTCTTTATCCAGCTGTTTTTCCCGACCATTCAACGCTTTCACCAGCCCGACGCCGCGCTGCCGGAGATCGCGCTGTACGTCGGCGGCAAGCTGTTCCAGTCGATCTTCCTGTGCGTGACCTTTATCAACACGTTGGCCTCCGGCCTGGCGTCGCACGCCAGCGTGTCGCGCCTGCTGTATGTGATGGGGCGTGACAATGTGTTCCCGGAGAAATTCTTCGGCTATATCCACCCCAAATGGCGTACGCCGGCGCTGAACGTACTGATGGTCGGGCTGGTGGCGTTGTCGGCGCTGTCATTCGATCTGGTGACCGCCACGGCGCTGATCAACTTCGGCGCGCTGGTGGCCTTTACCTTCGTTAACCTGTCGGTGATCAGCCACTTCTTTATTCGCGAAGGGCGCAACAAAAGCTGGAAGGATCGCTTCAACTTCCTGTTCCTGCCGTTGGTGGGGGCGCTGACGGTGGGGGTGCTGTGGCTGAACCTGGAGAAAAGCTCGCTGACCATGGGGCTTATCTGGGCGACGCTGGGCTTCGGCTATTTGGCCTGGCTGACCCGACGCTTTCGCCAGCCGCCGCCGCAGTTGGAGCGGCAACCGCAGCAATAAATTCACAGGCGGGAGTTTCCCGCCTTTCTTTTTGGTACGTGCGGCAGTAGAGTGAAAAACCTGATAAAAAATAACCTATTGGACCTGCCTTATGCCCGCTTTGCCCTCGCGTACCCGCGCCACGTTGTTCGGT
Organism: Macroglossus sobrinus; assembly: GCA_004027375.1. Taxonomy (NCBI): domain Eukaryota; kingdom Metazoa; phylum Chordata; class Mammalia; order Chiroptera; family Pteropodidae; genus Macroglossus; species Macroglossus sobrinus. Next base: position 7,587 of record PVKZ01000026.1, on the reverse strand, counting down.
TTATTGGCCATTGTGCTGTGGAGCAGCGTGGTCGGCCTGATTCGCAGCGTCAGCGAAGGGCTGGGGCCGATCGGCGGTGCGGCGATGATCTACAGCGTCAGCGCGGTGTTTTTGCTGGTGGCGCTCGGCGTGCCGAAATGGCGCAGCTTTCCGCGGCCTTATCTCATCGTCGGCAGCCTGCTGTTCGTCAGTTACGAGATCTGTCTGTCGCTGTCGCTCGGCTACGCCAATACCCGCCTGCAGGCGATAGAAGTGGGCATGATCAACTACCTGTGGCCCTGTTTCACCGTGCTGATGGCGCTGGCGATCAACGGCCAAAAGGCGAAATGGTGGCTGCTGCCGGGGCTGCTGCTGTCGCTGTTCGGCATCGGCTGGATCATGAGCGGCGAGGGCGGCTGGTCACCGGCGCAGATGCTGGCCAACGTGCGCAGCAACCCGCTCAGCTACGCGCTGGCCTTCAGCGGCGCGGTGATTTGGGCGCTGTATTGCAACCTGACCAAGAAGATTGCCCGGGGCAGCAACGGCGTGGTGCTGTTTATCGTGCTGACCGCGCTGGCGCTGTGGCTGAAGTACGCCTTCAGCGCGGAAAGCGGCATGCAGTTCAGCGTCGGCGTGACCGTGACGCTGCTGTGCGCCGGGGTGGCGATGGGGGCGGGGTATGCCGCCTGGAACGTCGGCATTCTGCACGGCAACATGACGCTGCTGGCGACCGTCTCCTATTTTACCCCGGTGCTCTCGGCGGTGTTCGCCGCGCTGGTGCTGCACACCTCGCTGACCGCCAGTTTCTGGCAGGGCGTAGCGATGGTCACACTCGGCTCGCTGATCTGTTGGCGGGCAACTCGCGGAAATTAACGGAAATTATCCGCTGTCGTCGCAATGTTGAACTAGAATTTAACTAGCCATGTTGCCTGAAGGAACGACGACGATGAGAAGCGACATTCAATTTATTCAACAGCCTGAAATCGACGTGCATCACTATGAGCGCGGCGATACCGTTCGCCTGACCACGGCGAATTTGCGACATGAATATCAGCTCGACGTTTATATTTTGCGCCGCGACGATAAGCTGATTTACGGCTCGGTCGTCGCGGCGGCGCCCAAGACCGATATTCCGGTCGCCAGTTGGGAGGTGAAAAACGGCGAAGAGGTGGCGTTCCGCCAGGAAAACATCGCCAAGGCGGTGCCGGCGGTGAACTGACGCGCAGCGATTATGGCGCGATTACGCTGAATAAATTAAAGAAATCAATTTATTGTTTCCACTGGCTGCGCTTTTTGAAGATGAGAAAGCGTTTTATTTGCCATTAGGAGACCTTTGAAATTATTGGTAACATATGCGGGTTATATAGCGTGTTATAGGGATATATTTTATGACTCCACCTGCGGATGTTGCGCGAGTTTTTATCGGGTGTGATCCAAATGATTGCGATTTGGAACAGATGATGGTTTTGGAGTACAGCTTGCGTAAGCATGCTTCAATACCTGTTCAAATTGAGTGGATGCGTTTGTCGCGAGACCCTGCCAGTCCCTGGTATTCTCAAAGTGGCGGCGAAGGTTGGACCACCGAGCGTTGGGCAACGCCGTTCTCTGCATTTCGCTGGGGCATTCCCGCTTTCTGTAACTTCCAGGGGCGGGCATTTTACTCCGATGCGGACGTGCTGTATCTCTGTGATATCGCAGAGATTTGGCATCATCCGATGAAGGAGGGTACTGCCATTTTGGCCGCGGGTTCCGGCAACGATCTGCGCTTGGGGGAAATGCTGTGGGATTGCGAGGCAGCGGCGCGATTCTTGCCGCCGCTGGATGAGTTGCGCCGTGATCCATTGGGGCATAAAAAAATGCAGCGGTTCTTTGAAGAACATCCCGAGTTCGTTGAGCCGTTGAAACCGGAATACAGCAATCTGGATGGTGACGATTTGCCGTTGGAAGCATTGAAGGCGTTGCATTACTCGGATATGAGCAGCCAATTTTCCCACCGTTATTCGCTTCCCAGACTGCGGGCTGAAAGCCGCAAGCATTGGTTTGATGGCAAGATCCGCAGCCATTATCGCGATGATCTGCGCGAGCTGTTCGAACAATACTATCGCGAAGCGCTGCAGGCCGGTTATACCCTGGAACGGTACCGGAATGTGCAGTTATTCGGCGGTTTCAATAAGCAATCTCAGAAAAAATATGACGGCAATCCGATTACGCGCAAGAAACAACCTTTTTTGCGCCGCGTCTTGAGCGGTTTGCTGGATTAGTCGATCTTTCCCTCCCAGGGAGTTTGTCGCGCGCTGGCGCCTGAGGGTGTTTTTTGCGTTCACTATTCTGCGGGCTGTGGCGTTAATCGCCGCGGCCCATCTTTTATGACTTTCAGCGGGTTTCCCCGCCGTCTACCAGCGGGTTACATTTGCTGCAATTTTCGGCTGAAAAATGCTTTACATGACAAAAATCACAGCGAATGTGAATTTGCATGAAACATAATTTGACAAATGTGAACGCAATCGATTACCTATTCGCGAAATGCGTAACTGGATCACAGATTCTTACAGTCAGTGGTTTCTATAATGCGCGCGTCATCCGAGTTTCTGTGTGAAGACAACGCCAGGTGTCGGCAGACTCATTGTCATCTTTTCTAAACGGGCAGGAAATGGCCCTTTAAGCATGTGGTAATAAAATGAAAAAAATAGCTCTCGCAGCAGGTGTACTGCTCGCAGCGTCTTACAGTGCATCATCAATGGCTGATAGCAAAGACAGTCAATATGTCTCCGACTGGTGGCACCAGAGCGTCAACGTGGTGGGCAGCTACCACACCCGCTTCGGGCCACAGCTGAATAACGACGTGTATCTCGAATACGAAGCCTTCGCCAAGAAAGACTGGTTCGATTTCTACGGTTACGTTGACGTGCCGAAATTCTTCGGCGTGGGCAATACCCCGGATCGCGGCATCTGGGACAAAGGCTCCCCGATGTTTATGGAGATTGAACCGCGTTTCTCCATCGACAAACTCACCGGCACCGATCTGAGTTTCGGTCCGTTCAAAGAGTGGTACTTCGCCAACAACTACATCTATGATCTGGGCCACAACGCCGATGGCCGTCAAAACACCTGGTACATGGGTCTGGGCACCGATATCGACACCGGTCTGCCGATGAGCCTGTCGATGAACATCTATGCCAAATACCAGTGGGAAAACTACCAGGCCGCCAACGAGAACAGCTGGGACGGTTACCGCTTTAAGGTGAAATACTTCGTGCCGCTGACCCAGGTGTGGGGCGGCAACCTGAGCTACATCGGCTTCACCAACTTCGACTTCGGTTCCGATCTGGGCAAGGACAGCCATTGGGTTGACGGCACCGGCAAACAGGTGCGCACCAGCAACTCGATCGCCTCCAGCCATATTTTGGCGCTGAACTACGATCACTGGCACTATTCTTTCGTGGCGCGTTATTTCCACAACGGCGGTCAGTGGCAGGATGGCGCGGATATCGGCACCCCGCAGGGCCCGATCAAGTCTACCGGTTGGGGTTATTACCTCGTGGTCGGCTATAACTTCTGATTTTCCGTGCTATCAGAAACAGAAAACCCCGCCTGGCGGGGTTTTTTTTCGTCATCACTGGGCTTGTTCAACCGGGAGATGCTTCACCGGCATAAACAGTCTGCCTTTGATCACGTGACATTCATTATTTATCCAACTAATGATTTGTTCACGGCTGACGCCTTCCGACTGCGCGTACCGATGAAGATCGCCATTAAAGTGCCGAGTGATGTATTCCATGAGGGTCATTTGCACGTCTTTTGCTCCTGAACGCCCACCCGTTGCCAGCCTGGCCACCGCGGGAGGTTGAGGTTTCTCAGACAGCGAATGTAAATTATCGGCAACCAAATCTCAACATAAAGCACCAGATTGGGGCGACAGCGGTGTGAAAAAGAATCCCGCACGGAGAGGCGGGAAATGTTCGCTATTATCATTATGGATGATAAGAATAAGATTTGAGGTGCGACGAAAAAGAGCACGCTAACTCTTTTTTGTTACCTTCCCACGCTAGCGTAAGGCTTATTTTTCTTCAAGAAAAATCTGAGACAAGCATCGGCATTTTCGAGGCATTTTGCGTTGAGACAAGGTTTGAAAGCGAATGCCGTAAAAGCGCACCGTTATCTCGGAGTTTTCCTTATACTTTGTCTGGAAAAGGCTGGCTATAGTCAACAGAGTCACCCACGCAGGAATACACAACATGAACAAACGTCGTACGACTCTCACGGTGTTGGCGCTGATTGCATCGCTGGGGTTGTCATCCGCCCCGGCCTTGGCCGACAAAGGCGGCAATGGTAACGGCAACGGGAACGGCCATGGTAACAGCGGCAATCACGGCAATAACGGTAACCATGGCAACAACGGCAATCACGGCAACAAAGGCAATAAAGATAAAGGCGGCTATAGGAACGACGATAATCTGGTCTCCGTCAGCCTCTCGCGCGACCGCGCCCGTTCGCTGGCGCACAACTATGGCCTGACCGGCTACAGCTCGCTGCCACCGGGCATCGCCAAAAATCTGGCGCGCGGTAAACCGCTGCCGCCGGGTATCGCCAAAAAAGTGGTGCCTTACTCGATGCTGCGTGAGTTGCCGCAGTACCCGGGTTATGAGTGGCGTATCGCCGGCGACGACCTGGTGCTGGTCGCACTCAGCACCGCGATTGTGGCCTCCGTGATCAATGGCGTTTTCGACTAACGTTTGTCGAGCGTTATCGGGCCTCGCTGCGGCGGGGCCTTTTTATTTGCCAGCGCGGGGCGGACGTGGTGAACTTTGGGCCTGACATTTTCACTGCATCATAAGGGAGGCGCCATGTTCAGGGCGTTATTGATAGCCTGCTGTTTGACCAGTTTTCCGGCGTTGGCAGATGGCGCCGCCGCCATCGGCGAGCTGGTGAACCAACGGCTGTCGTTGATGAAAGACGTTGCCGGTTACAAGGCGCAGCAGCATTTACCGATCGAAGACCTGGCGCAGGAGGCGAAGGTGTTGGCCAGCGCGCAGGCGGAGGCGGGGCGTTTGGGGCTGGAGCCGGCGTCGGTACGGCCTTTTATCGCCGCGCAGATGGACGCCGCCAAGGCGATTCAGTACCGCTATCGCGCCGACTGGCTGGCGAGCCCGGAGCCCGGCTGGCAGCCGCGGCCGTTGGCGCAGGTGCGCCCGCAGATCGCGCAACTGAGCAGCCAGATATTGCAACGCCTGGCGGAGCGGCTGCGTGCCGGCCCGCTCGGCGAGGCGGATCGGGCGGCGTTTATGGCGTCGGTGGATCAGGTGAATCTCAGCGCCGCCGACAAGCGGCGGCTGGCGGATGCGCTGCTGGCGGTCAAAACCGGCAGCGCACGCTGAGCGTCAGTCGCGGCCGACGGTGCTGCGGCGGAAGGTCAGCATCCGGCTGCGGTTGGCGATGAGATCCACGTTGTAACCGCGGAAATAGAGGCAAAAGCGTTTTAACCACGGGCCGTCCTGGCACTCCACCAGCATGCGGCCCTGGCCGAGCGGGCTGAGCGTGCCGGTCTGCGCCGCCGGACCGACGCCAATATGCACCCGATCGCCGCGAATTTCAAAGGCGGTGCGATAGTGCGGGTGATACCACAGCCCCTGCACATGCTTCAGGCAGTCGCCGTTAGCCGTGACCGGCAGAAAACGGCGCGCCACATGCCCGACTTCGCCCTCGATCGCTTCACCGGTCCATTTCAATTTGAGCGGCATATGGGCGGACAGCGACACGGCGTACCCGTCCTCGCCCTGATACAGCGGTTCATCGCTGCCCAGATAGGCCAGGTTGCCATCTTTGACCTCCAGCCAGTGCGGCTCCGCCAGCGTGGCGTAGAGGCCGTCGGGGATCGCCGTGCTGCGCTGCGGCAGCGGTTCGCCGAGCAGCGCCGCCATCACCTGCAAAGCCATCCCGAAACTGTCGCAGTCTTCGCGATTGGCCACCAGCGCGACGCCGGCCTGACGGTCGGGCGCCAGCAGGAAATAGGTTTTGTAACCGGCGTGGGAACCGCCGTGGCCGAGCAAGCGGCGGCGGCCCAGCGGGGTTTGCGCCAGACCCAGGCCATAAGCGCTGAGCTGGCCCTGATTGAGACGGCGCGGTGCGCCGAGTTGCGCCAGCACGCCCTGGCCGGGGCCCTGGTCGGCCAGCAGCGTCTGCAGCCAGCGGGTGAGGGCGTTGAGGCTGCCGGTCAGGTTGCCGGAGGCGGAAAGGTGCAGGCCGGCGCTGGCGTGTTGCCAGCCCTGCGGCGCACGCCAGTAACCCGGCACCAATCCCGGCACCACGTCGAACCAGCTTTCCGGCGCCCGCATCTGCACCTGCAGCGGCCGGGCGATGTGCTGTTGCACCAGTTGGTCGAAATCATACCCTTTGCTGCGCAGCGCGGCCTCCAGCAGCCGATAGCCGGTATTGCTGTAGGCGATCTCGCTGCCGGCTTCGTAGTTCAATTTCTCCAGCCCCTCGACAAACCGCATCACCGGCTGCGCCTCGCTGACGGCGTGCAGCGAGATGCCCAGCAGGCCGAGCGTCTCGCGCACGTCGGGCAGGCCGCCGGTCATGTCCAGCGCCTGGCCGACGGTAACGTCCGCCAACGCGGGCTGCAGGGCGGGGAGCAGTTCACCCAGACGTTGCTCCAGCCGAATGGCGCGATCGGTGGCGTTCAGCGCCAGCGCTGCGAAGATATGCTTGGTCACTGAAGCATAACGCACCACGCTGTCGGCGGTGAAGGGGGTGTTCTGCGCCAGATCGGCCAGGCCGGCGCAGGCGGTGGCGCGGCGTTGTTGGGCGTCAAACAGGGTGATGGCGCCGCCGGGTTCGCCATGCCGTTGCCAGCCGGCCAGCAGTTGTTCGGCCAAGGCGCCGGCAGCGCGCCAGTTTAACGGTGTTACAGACATAGGGCCTCCAGAGAGTATTCGAAACGGGCCAGCTGGCCACACGCCGCCCGGCGCTGAGCGCGGGCTTTTGGGCTGATTGTGGCGCAGTGCGTTTTTCGTCGGCCGCTGTTTTGTGCGCTGTTTAGACCAGTTAGCGGGGAATCACGCGAAACTTTGATATAGCGCGCAGATTGCTGCTGGCGTTGCGGTTAGAGGCGGGAGAAAAACAGGCGCGCGGCGGCGCCTGTAAAGGGGGATCAATTCAGTCTGGCGGCGCCGTCCAACAGGCTTTCAATCATCTGCTTGAGCAGGCGCTGCAGCGAGGCGGCGCGCTGGGGCTCGAACGCGAAAGGATACTGTTCGGACATGTAGTTGACCTGCGCCAGTTCGAGCTGGATCGCATGCTGTTGTTGCTGCGGCTGACCATAAGCGCGGGTGATATAACCGCCCTTAAAGCGACCGTTGAGCACGTGGGTGTACTGCTGTTGCTGCTCGCAGCAGGCGACCAGCCGATCGCTCAGCGCCTGGGCGCAACTTTCACCGCCGTTGGTGCCGAGATTGAGATCCGGCAGTTGGCCGTCGAACAGCCGCGGGATCACTGAGGCGATGGAGTGCGCGTCGAACAGCAGCGCATAGCCATGGCGCGCTTTGAGGCGCGCCAGTTCGTTCTGCAGCTGCTGATGATAAGGTTGCCAAATTTGCTGCAGGTAGGCGG
>PVKZ01000025.1:0-34750 GCA_004027375.1 Macroglossus sobrinus | reverse complement strand
GCGCCGCCGCCGCCGACCGCCAACTCGGCTGCGCCTTCGGCGCGCCCTTCCAGGGTTAACCAGTCAGTGACGCCGTAACGTAAGCTGGCGCTGCCTACCCATTGCCCGTAATCGGCAGAATTCAACCCGTAGTTGCGCCGCAGCAAACCGGTGGAAATGCTGAAATCGCTCATGCCGGTCTGCAGCAGGTTGCTGGCCACGTAGAACGGTACCGTGGTGCTGACCTGGCGGCCGAGGGCGTCGGTGGTGACGACGGTGGCCTGACCCGCGCCGTTAATGTAGGGCACGCTGTTGAGGGTAAACGGCCCGGGATTGATGTTGGTGGTGCTGTTTTTATAGCTGTTGATGTATAAATCGACGCTGCTGGGCAATGCCGCCTGGCCGGAAAACTGCGGCAGCGGGTAGGTGATAAGATCCGGGCGCACCGCGAAATTGCGCGCCAATTGCAAGCCGCCGATGCGCACGGCGCTGCTCCAGGGGAGCGAGCCGGTGGTTAGGTCACCGGCGATCACACTCAGCATCCGCTGGTCATCGTTGAAACGCCAGTAGCTGTCATACCGAATATAGCGGCCGCCATCGTCGTTTGGCCCGCCGTTAAACCCGCTGCGGTAGATGCCGGTGTTGGCGACGACGCCGAACCCGTCGAACAGCCGCTGTTCGCTCCACGCCGACAGGTAGCCCGGCCGGCCATTGCCGTTGCTTTGGCTGGCGTAGATGTCGTAGTTGAACAGCAAACCGAGGCTGCTTTGCGCCGGCAAGCGCTGCAACGGTGAACGGGCGCCGATGGTTTGCTGCGGCAACCAGTCGTTGGGCACGTTGATCAGCAACTGCTGGCTCTCGCCGCTGTAGTTGACATTCACCTTCTCCAGCCGATCGACGGCGATTTCTTTCGCCTGTTTATCCGCTACCGGCAGCCCGGCGTCGAGCAGTTGTTGGGGCGTCATGTAGTAATGGCCGCCGCGGTAGTTGACCGGCACGACGTTGCCGGTTTGGCGCCCGTTGACGACCGGCTCCAGATACAGCGTGGTGTCCGGCATGCTGATGGCGCTGGGCGGCGGCGGCAGATCGTCGCCGAGCGCAAACGGCAGCCAGCCGCCGGCCGCCATGCTCAGCATGGCACACGCCAGCGGCTTAAGGCTGAAGCGCCGCGTCGATAGCCTCCCTGTCGGCTGCACCTGGGCCTCAATAAGACGGAATGGCTACGGGCTGTTTGTTGTCATTGACCGTAGCCATCAGCTTGCCGCTGCTGAAACCGCCGGCGGGCGGCAAGGCGAAGCGCATCTGTGAACCGGGCAGCACGTATCCCATCAGGCCGGGATTCAGGCTGCGGCCTTGCAGCGTCACTTTCGATATACGGGCATGCACTGCGCCTTGATTTCGCACCTCCAGCCAGCGTTCGCTGCTTTGCTGCTGTAGACGATAGCTGAGCAGGGGTTGGCTGGCGGTCGCGTAATCGCGCGGTTTTTCGCTGTCCTGTTTGGTCCAGATGCCCTTGCCGCTGACGAACAGCGGCACCGAGTAGCGCATCTGGAATTTCAACCCCATCTCCGCACCGCCGGGAGCGGCGCTCGACGATGGTTCTTTCACCGGCACTTCATCGACCAAAATGCGGTAGGCCCGCTCCTGTCCCGCCGCCGGCGCCGACTGTTTGATCAGGCGTATCAGCTGGCGTTTGCCTGGCGCGATCGACGCCACCGGCGGGCTGGCGATCACGTCGCTTTGGTTGCTGTAATCGTCTTTGCCGGCGGTTTGCTGCCAACCCAACACGCGAATTTGCATATAGACCGGTTTGCTGTCGCGATTTTCCAGCCACAGCGCGGTGGCCTGTTGTTGATCTTCAATCACCGGATCGATCGGCCAGATGAGAATGGAAGCCGCGGCCAGGGCGTGCTGTTGGCTTGCCAGGAGCAAGGCTGCCGTTAACGGCAGACGGAAGGGTATGCGCATAACTCAATCCTTATTGCAAAAAACTTAATAAGTGACCGTCAACAAGACCGTATCGCTGTAAACGCCACTGGTGGGCAGGGTACTGGTCGAAAACAGACGGGCGTAAACCTTGATTTCTTGCGTGCTGCCGGTGGCGGCGACGGTCTGCGCCGCGCCGCCGTTGGCGCCATCTCCCCAAAGGGTGGCGTAGTTGCTGTCTTGATAAAGTTGATACAGCAGCGTTTCAGACGTGACGGCGTTTTGTAATTTTCTGCCGCCGGCGATGGATCCGGTCACGTGATTGCCGACGCCGAGGGCTAGCGTGACGCTCAGCCCCGGGTTGCAGCGAAACAGCACCGAACCGGCGCCGCTGCTGGAGACGACGCTGACTGCGTTGCTCAGCGAGGACAGTTGGCCGAAGTTCAGGGTGCCGAAGGTGGTCACGTCACTGACGCCGCTGCCCAATACGCAGCCTTTTACCACGGTTGCATTGACGGTGAACGGCTGGCTTTTGGTCAAATCGTTGACGCCGGTATCGCTTTGGGCCGGGGAAAGCGGCAGGCAGAACAGCAAACCGCAAATGGAAGCGCGCATCGTCATTACCAATTGATCGTGACCTGTACCGTATCGGTGTAGCTGCCTGTCGGGGGCGTGGACTGCGCCGGAATCATGCCATAGACCGGCAACCAGTTGTCCGCACCGTTGGCGGTTTGTGACACGCCCGTCAGATTATCCCAAATGGCGCTGTGGGCGGCGTTGGTGTACAGGTTGTAATTCACCCGTTGGCCCGCCGCGCTTTGCAGGTAGCGGGCAGCGGTATTGCCGCTTTGCCCGCCGCCAAGCAGAACGCTGTAGCTGGTGCCGTTGGTGCATTTCACCCGAATGGCGCCGGCGTTTTGCTGCCCGGCGACGCTGGTTGCGGTGCTGAGAAAATACAGCGTGCCGAAATTCAGCGTGCCGAAGCTGACGTTGCCGCCTGAACTGCTGCCGGCCTCACAGGCGCTGAGCAAGGTCGCGCTGACGCCGAGGGTCGCGGTTTTACTGTCGGCCTGCGCCAACAGGCTGCACGCCCATAATCCGCAGCAGCAGAACGCGCGCCGCACCGTTACCAGGTGACCGTCATCGTGACGGTGTCGTTATAGGTGTCCGCCGCCGGGGTAGAGCCGGCCGCCGGTACGCGGCCATACACGATCAGCGGAACGGCGGCGCCGGTGCCGGTACCGGTCCGCGCGTTGGCACCGCTGCCCCAGGCGGTGGTGCGTGCGGCATCCTGGTACAGGTTATAGCTGATGAATGCGCCTGCCGTGCTGGCCATGCGGCGTTGGGTGCCTGAAGTGACGTGGAGCCCGTTGTCCAGCGCCACCGTGTAGTCTGTGCCGGTAGTGCAGGTCAATGACAGCGTACCGGCCCCCCCTGCGCCGGTGGCGCTGGCGTCGATGATGTTGGCCAGTGAAGAGTAAGTACCGAAGCTGATGGAGCCGAAGTCGTTGACGGAACCGCTGCTGCTGCCGCCCCCCACGACGCAACCGGCGCCGATGGTCAGCGTCACGCCTAACGTGCCTTGAATGGTGCCTGCTGCGTTAGCCGCGCCGTTGGCGCACAGCAGGGTTGCTACCGAGGTCAATGCCATCAGAGTTTTTTTCATCTTATATTCCTTGCCGTATGAGAGAAAGCCCGCAAAGACGCCACCCAGAGGTGGGTTGAACGTATTCATTTAGCTGCACTTTAATTAATAGAATAAGAATCGGGAATTGTCTTGATGAAAACGAGAAACTTTTTATTCTCATTCCCCGTATGACGGGGTTTGTAGGCGAGGTATACCGATAAAGTGAAATGATTAGAATAATAACGAACGGCGATGGGAATATTATTAGTGTTATTTTATCGCCGGGGAGTTTCATTCCCCGGCGCGGTATTATTTACAGGTGGAAATCGAGCGCGCCATCCCGCACCAGTTCACGCGGCAAATTGTTTTTGATGCGGCTGCCAATGCGTTTGGCGATGCCCAGCGGTTGCCCCTGATAGGTGACGATGCACTCGTCGCCCGCCGGAGGCTGCTCAGGGTAGAGATCGCGGCCGTGATACCACGCCTGGGCCAGCGCGGCGTCCAGCTCGAAATGCTGTTTGCCGCCGGCGCCTGCGAGGGCGATCGCCGCTTCGTGCTGCCAACGGAAACCTTTCGGGAAGCGTTCCGCCAGCTTGAGACCGATACGCGAGAAGCGCACCTTGCCGAACAGCGGCTCCAGCTCGGCCGGGAACAGCCAGATTTCCTTATCGCGCTCCCACAGCCGGCTGTCATCGCCCCAGGTTAAGCCGGATGCGGCGGCGGCTTGGGCGACCAGCGCCGCCTCTTTGCCGGACAGCGGGCTGAACGGAAACTTACCGACTTTATAGGTCGGCTTCGCCAACGGCGCTACGGCGTGCTGTTTGCGCAGACGGGCGACGAAAAAGCCTTCGCTGTCGTAAATCTGCGGGAAGACGTGCAGGAAACCTTCGGCGGTCAATGCCTTGCCGGCGCCGGGGAACAGCTCACCCAGCGGCTCGACGCTGACCGCGTCACCATAGGTGTCCAGCAGCCAGCGCACCACCTGCTGATTTTCCTGCGCATTGAGCGTGCAGGTGGAATAAACCATCACGCCGCCCGGCGCCAGCGCATGAAACGCGCTGTCGATCAGCTCACGCTGAGTGGCGGCGATCTCGGCGACGCTGTCCGGCGACCAGTTGCTCATGGCGTCCGGATCTTTACGCACCACGCCTTCACCGGAGCAGGGGGCGTCGAGCAGAATGGCGTCGAAGCTTTCCGGCAGCGCGGCGCCGAACACCCGGCCGTCGAAGTGGGTCAGCGCGGTGTTCTTCACGCCGCAGCGGCTGATATTGGCGTGCAGCACTTTCACCCGGCTGGCGGAGTATTCGTTGGCGACGATGCCGCCCTGGTTGCCCATCAACGCGGCGATCTGGGTGGTTTTGGAGCCCGGCGCCGCCGCCACGTCCAGCACCCGAGTCGGCGCCGCGTCGCCGGCGAACAGCGCGCTGACCGGCAACATCGAACTGGCCTCCTGAATGTAGAACAGACCGCTCAGGTGTTCGGCGGCGCTGCCCAGACGCAGTTCTTCATCGTCGCGCTCGATCCAGAACCCTTCCGCGCACCAGGGAATGGGCTCCAGTCGCCAGTCGTAATCCTGCACCAGCGCCAGGAAGTCGGCGACGCTGATTTTCAGCGTGTTGACGCGCAGGCTGCGGCGCAGCGGGCGTTGACAGGCGGCGATAAAATCGTCCATCGCCAGCTCGGCGGGCATGATGGCGCGGGTGGCGTCAAGGAAAGCGGGGGGCAGAAAAACGGCGGTGGATTTGGCCACGGGGCGAACTCTCAGGGTGCAATAAAGACAAGGGCGAGAGTTTATCACAAAGCGGAAAAAAACAGGGCCCGGCATTGCCGGGCCCTGAGGAAAACGCGAAAGTTAATCGCGCGGAATGGCGGTGCCCCAGGTTTTCCAGTCCTTCGGCTCTTCCGGATTCAGCAGGAAGTGCTTGTTCGGCGTCGCTTTCGGCGCCAGTGGAATGGTCGGCGGCGTGGCGAAGGCGATGCCGCCGCGGATGAACTGCTGGAAGGTGCCGCTCTTGATCACGCCGCCGGTCAGGCCGAACTGCAGGTTGTAACCCGACGCCAGCCAGAACACGCTGTTGTTGCGCACCAGATGTTGATACTTCTTGCTGATGCGCAGCGCAACGTGCACCCGGTCGGACATGGCGCCAAGGTAGAAACCGGTGATGGTGCCGACCTCCACGCCGCGGAACAGCACCGGCGTGCCGATCTGCAGCGAGCCGGTTTCGGCCGCGTCGAGCACGACGCTCAGGCCATCGAGATAGCGCGAGTCGGTGATGCTGGCCTGCTGCAGCTCGAAGGTGCGCAGCTCGCGGCCGCGCCCCGGCTCCACGTTGATATAAGGTTGAAGCAGGGTATCGAGATTGCTGACGCCGGCGGCGGAGATCTCCGGCGACACGATCGAGAAGCGGCTGCCGAGGCGCGCGAAGGTCTGCACGTATTCCGGATACAGCACCGCTTTGGCCAACACTTCGTTGCGCTCCGGCGCCAGCTGCAGCGACTCCACCTGGCCGACGTCGATGCCGAGGTAGCGCAGCGGCATGCCCGCCGACAGCTTGCTGGCGTCATAGGTTTTCAGCGTGATTTGGCTGCCCACCGCGCGGGCGGCGGTTTCGCTGGCGTACAGCACGCGGTTGGCGCCCTTGTTCAGCGTCACGCCCTGTAGATTATCGAAGCTGATGGCGCCTTTCAGCGCGCGGTTGAGCGGCGAAGCCTGCACCGTCAGCCCGCTGCCGTTGAGCTGCACCTTGGCGCCGCCTTCGGCCCAGAAGATGCTTTCGCGCGTCAGCAGCTTGCGGTATTCCGGGCTGATGTAGACGTCCACCTCAAACTCGTTGGCCTTCGGCCGAACGTTGACGATCTCGCCCACCTGGAATTTGCGGTACAGCACTACCGAGCCGGCCTGCACGTCCGGCAGGCTGGTGGCGCTGAGGGTCAGGGTGGTGGCGGGGGCGTTGCCGACGATGCCTTCCTCGGCTTTTTCGCTGTTGGCGTACAGCGGGTATTGGCCGCCCGGTTCCCCCTTGCTGCCGGGAATAATGCGCACGCCGCCGTCTACCCATTCCTGGGCGCTGGCGCCAAGCACTTCCATGCCGTCAATGCCCAGCTTGACGTCGAGACGGCTGTTGACCACGAATTTGCTGTCTTTGTGCAGCAGGCCGCGGTACTGCGCGTCGATGGCGGCGGTGAATACCACGCCGCCGGCGGTCAGCGTGCGGCTCAGGATTTGGCCGACTTTCACGCCGTGCACCACCAGCGGCTGCCCGACGTCGATGCCGTAGCTTTGCGGCGCATTCAGCGTAACGGTCAGCACGCCAGGCTGTTGCAACAGCGTTTCGCTGCTGTCCAGCACGTTGAAGCGCTGCTGCGGCTCGCCTTCGCCCGGCACCAGCTCCAGCGTGGTGCCGGTCAGCAACTGGCTAAGCTTGGCGTCGTTGAGGCTGATGCGCGGGCTGCGCATCACGATGCGGGTGCCGCTGCGCATCAGATCGACCACCGAAGGATCGATGGTCAGTTCACCGACCACTTTGCTGTCCTGTTGCAACGTCAGCTTGGTCAGGGTGCCGACCTGCAGCCCCTGGTACATCAGCGGCGTGCGGTTTTCGCTCAGGCTGTTGCCGCTCGGCAGATCCAGCAGGATATTGACGCCGCGCTGGCTGTGGGCCAGATCAGGATACAGGGTATAGCTCTGATCGCCCTTGGCCTGCTGGCCATCGGCCGGAGAATCGAAGGCAATGGCGCCGTTGACCAGCGCAGCCAGGCTCTCCATCTGCACCGTGGCGCCGGACAGGCTAAAATCGCCCTTGAAGCCGGAAACGTTCCAGAAGCGGCTGTTGCTCTTCACCAGGTTGGCGAAGCGGCGGTCGATCAGCACGTCGATGGTCACGCCCTTGTTGCCTTCGCTGATGGTGTAGTCATACACCTTGCCGACCGGAATTTTACGGTAGTAGACCAGCGAGCCGCTGTTGAGCGAGCCGAGATCGTCGGCGTGCAGGTGAATCATCAGTTCACCGGTGTTCAGGCGGTACTTCGGCTGGGTATCGAGCGCGGTGAAGTGGGTTTGCTCCTTGCCGCTGCCGGGCATCATGCCGATATAGTTGCCGCCGACCAGCGCATCGAGGCCGGACACCCCGGCCAGCGAGGCCTTGGGCGTCACCAGCCAGAACTGGGTGCCTTCGCGCAGCGAGTCTTCCAGATCGCTTTTGATGCTGGCTTCCACCACGATGCTGCGCAGATCTTTGCTCAGACTGATTTTTTGCACCGTGCCGACCTCAACGCCCTGGTAGCGCACCGGCGTGCGGCCGGCAACGATGCCCGCCGCCGATTGGAAATCGATGGTGACGGTGGTGCCGCGCTCCTGGACATTGTTATAGACCAGCCACCCGGCGATCAGCAGGGCGATGAACGGCAGTAACCAGAACGGTGAAATGCGGCGTTTGTTCTTGACCCGCGCTTCAGTCGGTGTAGTCGGCGTTTCCTGTTGCATGTGCATCCCAAATCAATCGGCTATCGAGCCACTCAACGGCAAGAATAGTCAAAATGACCGCCGAGCCAAAGTAAAACGCGGCCGGTCCCATAGTAAAAGATAACAGCTGGTCGCGGTTTACCAGCGACATCATCAAGGCGATAACGAACAGATCGAGCATCGACCAGCGGCCGATCCAGGTGACCAGACGCAGCAGACGAATGCGCGTCTTCAGGCTGTGCGAGGTTTTGAAGTGGATGCTCAGCAACAGCGTGATCAGCACGATCACCTTGGTAAAAGGCACCAGCACGCTGGCGATGAACACGATGGCGGCGATCGGCACGTTGCCGGAGGTGGCCAGTGAGACCACGCCGGAGAAGATGGTGTCTTCCATCCGCACGCCGTTGGCGTAAATGATGGAAATCGGCAGCAGGTTGGCCGGTATCAGCAGGATCATCGCCGCGATCAGCGCTGCCCAGGTTTTCTGCAGGCTGTAGGGCTGGCGGTGGCACATCGGCACATGGCAGCGCGGGCAGCGGCCGCGCGCGTCAGGGTAGCCGGTATAGTGGCAGGACAGGCAAATATGCAGCGCCGCTGGCGGGCCTTCCGGCTGTTCCTGCGGATAGTAACGCTCCCACAGCTGCTCTAGGTTAGCGTGGATCAGCGTCAGGATGCTGAGCAGGGTGAGCGACAGGTAGGCGATCAGCGCGCTGCCCGCCTGGATGTCGGCGTAATCCTGCACCTTGATGGCCGCCACCGCCATGCCGATCAGATAAATGTCCAGCATCACCCACTCTTTCAGCCGTTCCAGCATCAGCAGCACCGGGCGCAGGTTCATGCCGAGCGCGTGGCCGAAGCGCAGGTACAGCAACGACAGCGCCAGCGTCAGCGGGGCGCCGAGGGTGCAAAACGCCACCATGCTGGCGGTGAGCGGATCGCCCTGGCGGCTCATCTGCCAGATGCCCTCCAGCAAACTGGCGTCGATGCGCGTGCCGAGCAGGCGGATGCTGATCAGCGGTTCGGTGAAGGCGAACGGCATCAGCAGCAGCATGGTGATCGCCATGGCGGTCAGACGCGTCATCGACCAGTCGCGGCCGTGCACCACCTTGGCGTTGCAGCGCGGGCAATAAGCGGCCTGATTGCCGCTGAGCGGCGGCAGCATGAACAGCAGATCGCACTCGCAGCAGCGTTGGTGGCGCGCTTTGGAAAGGGGGGCGGTGATCGCGTGTATTTTCATTTTTGACAAGTCGCTGCCCTTGAGCCCGCCGGAACTGTCAGCGTAGCTGAAAAATAAACCGGCCGCGTCACTGGCGATCGGGCGCCGGACGGTAAAACGAGGTAAACCGGGATTCTGAGCGGCAAACATACCCCGAGCGACGGGGTTTTGTGAAGCAACAGATGATTAACCTTGTGGCTATACGCATTTAATGCTTATTTTATAGGGCCTAAGCTTTGGGCTTCTGGCCATCTTCGACTGTTTCAATGGTTATCACATGACAAAAGAACAATTCTACGCGGAATTAAAACGTGATCTGAGCGCGTTGCTCGGCGGGGAGACCAACTTTATCGCGGCGCTGTCCAACGCCAGCGCCTTGCTCAACGAGCGTCTGGATGACGTGAACTGGGTCGGTTTCTATCTGATGGAGGGCGAACAGCTGGTGCTGGGGCCGTTCCAGGGCAAGATCGCCTGCGTGCGCATCCCGGTGGGCAAGGGCGTGTGCGGCACGGCGGTGGCGGAAAATCGCGTGCAGCGCGTCGGCGACGTGCATGCGTTCCCGGGCCATATCGCCTGCGATGCGGCCAGCAACGCGGAAATCGTGCTGCCGCTGGCGGTTGGCGGCCGGACGATCGGCGTTTTGGATATCGATAGCACGGTTTATCAACGCTTCGACGAACGGGACGAAGCGGGCCTGAAAGCAGTGGTGGCGGGGCTTTGTGAGCAACTGGAACAGTGCGACAGTGCGAAATATGTGACTGTGGCGGCAAGTTGATCGACGGTTAACGTGGCAATTACCGATGGCGTCATTATAATGACGCCTGTTCATGCCTGTGGCTTGTTGGCAATACCGTTGTAATCAGGAAATTTCATGGAAAATCAACCTAAGTTGAACTCTAGTAAAGAAGTCATTGCTTTTCTTGCCGAGCGTTTTCCGCTCTGCTTTAGCGCCGAAGGCGAAGCTCGTCCGCTGAAAATCGGTATTTTTCAGGATTTGGTAGAGCGCGTGCAGGGGGAAGAGAATCTCAGCAAAACGCAATTGCGTTCTGCCCTGCGCCTGTACACCTCAAGCTGGCGTTACCTGTACGGCGTTAAAGTCGGCGCGCAGCGCGTCGATCTGGACGGCAATCCGTGCGGTGAACTGGAACAGCAGCATGTCGATCATGCTCGCCAGCAGCTTGAAGAAGCCAAAGCGCGCGTTCAGGCACAGCGTGCCGAACAAAACGCCAAAAAACGTGAAGCCGCCGGCGAATCCGCCGATGCTGCGCCACGCCGTCCGCGTCCAGCCGGTAAAAAGCCCGCTGCACGTCGCGAAGGCGGAGCCGCGCCGGAAAACCGCAAGCCGCGCCCACAAACTCGCCCACAGCCCGCTCGCCAACCTCGTGTAGCCAAAGAGGAAAGCCAGCCGCGTTATGCGCCAGTCACGGATATCTCTAAACTGCAAATTGGCCAGGAAATCAAAGTCAGAGCAGGCAAGAGCGCGATGGATGCTACCGTACTCGAAATCGCTAAAGATGGCGTACGTGTGCAGCTCTCTTCCGGTCTGGCGATGATTGTGCGCGCAGAACACTTGCAGTTCTGATACGGAGGCCAACCCAGGCATGAACAAATTCGTCAGATTAACAGCGATTGCAGGGCTGCTGTGGGCGGGTGTCAGTTACGGCGCGGAAACAGCCAACATCCGCATCGGCCAACTGCCCCAACTGCAACAGGAACCCCAGCACGCTACGGTGAGTGAGCGCGTTACCTCGCGCTTCACTCGCTCTCATTACCGCCAGTTCGCCCTTGACGCGGAGTTTTCAGGCAAGATCTTCGATCGCTACCTGAACATGCTGGACTACAACCATAACGTATTGCTGGCTTCCGACGTGGCGCAGTTCGCCGGCAAACGCAATCAGGTTGGCGAAGAGCTGAAAACCGGCAAGCTGGACACCTTCTACGCGCTGTTCAATCTGGCGCAGAAACGCCGTTTCGAGCGTTATACCTATGCGTTGTCGTTGCTGGACAAGCCGATGAACTTCACCGGCAACGGCACTATCGATCTCGACCGCAGCAAAGCGCCGTGGCCGAAAGACAAGGCCGAGCTGGATAGCCTGTGGGATGCGAAAGTCACCTATGACGAGCTGAACCTCAAGCTGACCGGCAAGACCGACAAAGAAATCCGCGACACGCTGACCAAGCGTTATCAGTTCGCCATCAAGCGCCTGACGCAAAGCAACAGCGAAGACGTCTTCCAACTGGCGATGAATGCCTTTGCGCATGAAATCGACCCGCACACCAACTATCTGTCTCCGCGCAACACCGAGCAGTTCAACACCGAGATGAGCCTGTCGCTGGAAGGCATCGGCGCGGTGCTGCAGATGGATGACGACTACACCCTGATCAACTCGATGGTGCCGGGCGGCCCGGCGGCGAAGAGCAAGGCGATCACCGTAGGCGATCGCATCGTCGGCGTCGGCCAGGCCGGCAAACCGATGGTGGACGTGATCGGCTGGCGTCTGGACGACGTGGTGTCGTTGATCAAAGGGCCGAAGGGCAGCAAGGTGCGCCTGGAAGTCCTGCCGGCCGGCAAGGGCACCAAAACCCGCGTGGTCACCTTGACCCGCGAGCGCATCCGCCTGGAAGACCGCGCGGTGAAAATGACCATCAAGACCGTCGGCAAAGAGAAGGTGGCGGTGTTCGACATCCCCGGCTTCTACGTCGGTCTGACCGATGACGTGAAAGTGCAGCTGCAGAAGATGGCCAAGCAGAACGTCAAGAGCGTGATCATCGACCTGCGCACCAACGGCGGCGGCGCGCTGACTGAAGCGGTGTCGCTGTCCGGCCTGTTCATTCCGAGCGGCCCGGTGGTGCAGGTGCGCGATAACAACGGCAAAGTGCGTGAAGACGCCGACACCGACGGCGTGACCTACTACAAAGGCCCGCTGGTGGTGCTGGTCGATCGCTTCAGCGCCTCCGCCTCCGAGATCTTCGCGGCGGCGATGCAGGATTACGGCCGCGCGCTGATCGTCGGCGAACCGACCTTCGGTAAAGGCACCGTGCAGCAGTACCGTTCGTTGAACCGCATCTACGATCAGATGCTGCGCCCTGAGTGGCCGGCGCTCGGTTCGGTGCAGTACACCATTCAGAAGTTCTACCGCGTCAACGGCGGCAGCACCCAGCGCAAGGGCGTGACGCCGGACATTCTGATGCCGACCGGCGTCGATCCGGCGGAAACCGGCGAAGCGTTTGAAGACAACGCCATGCCGTGGGACAGCATCAATGCGGCGACCTACAGCAAGACCGGCGATATGACGCCGTTCGAGCCGGAACTGCTGAAAGATCACCAGCAGCGCATTGCGCAAAATCCGGAGTTCCAGTACATCGCGCAGGATATCGCGCATTACAAGGCGCTGAAGGATAAACGCAACATCGTGTCCCTCAATCTGGCGGTGCGCGAGAAAGAGAACCACGATGACGACGCGACCCGTCTGAAACGCATCAACGAGCGCCTGGAGCGCGCGGGCAAGAAGCCGCTGAAATCGCTCGACGATCTGCCGAAGGATTACCAGGAACCGGATCCGTACCTGGATGAATCTGTGCATATCGCGCTGGACCTGGCTCATCTGGAAAAAGATCAGCCCGCTCAGCAGCCAACGCCGGCCAAATAAGGCCGCCCACGGCAGGATGAAAAACGCACCCTCGGGTGCGTTTTTTTATGGCGACGCGAAGTCCAGCCTCCCTGCTGGATGAAGGGAGGCGGGCTGATGCATCGCCTGACAAATTTAGGGTAAAAAAAACTCCGCCTTACGCAACAATCGTTTACAATTTGCCAAATCCCGGTCGCGCGCCGTTTTTGTAAAGTTTCGTATTTTTAGTAGGTTAATGACGCGCGACTCTTGAAACTGTGACGAATGCCCATACGATCTAGGGTATCTTAGACAGCGTTTTGTTAACATTTATGAGGAAGTAAACATTTTATGATGCGTATAGCTCTGTTCCTGCTCACCAACCTGGCGGTGATGTTGGTTTTCGGGCTGGTGCTCAGCCTGACAGGAATCCAATCCAGTAGCGTTCAGGGCCTGATGATCATGGCCGGTCTGTTCGGCTTCGGCGGCGCTTTCGTGTCGTTGCTGATGTCCAAGTGGATGGCGCTGCGCTCCGTCGGCGGGGAAGTGATTGAACAACCGCGTAACGAAACCGAAAACTGGCTGCTGGAAACGGTACGCCGTCAGTCGCAGCAGGCGGGCATCGCCATGCCGCAGGTCGCTATCTACCACGCGCCGGACATCAACGCCTTTGCTACCGGCGCACGCCGCGACGCCTCGCTGGTCGCCGTCAGCACCGGCCTGCTGCAGAGCATGAGCCGCGACGAAGCGGAAGCGGTCATCGCGCACGAAATCAGCCACGTCGCCAACGGCGATATGGTGACCATGACCCTGATTCAGGGCATCGTGAACACCTTCGTCATCTTCATTTCACGCCTGATCGCGCAGGTCGCCGCCGGTTTCCTCGGCAACCGCGACGGTGATGGCGAAGGGGAAGGCAACGGCAACCCGATGATTTACTTCGCGGTGTCGATGGTGCTGGAACTGGTGTTCGGCATCCTGGCGAGCATCATCACCATGTGGTTCTCGCGTCACCGCGAGTTCTATGCCGACGCCGGCTCCGCCAAACTGGTGGGCCGCGAGAAGATGATCGCCGCCTTGCAGCGTCTGAAAACCAGCTATGAACCGCAGGAAGCGGGCAGCATGATGGCGTTCTGCATCAACGGCAAATCCAAGTCGTTCAGCGAGCTATTCATGTCGCATCCGCCGCTCGACAAGCGTATCGAAGCGCTGCGTTCCGGCCAGTACCTGAAATAATCGGCTGAATGAAAGGAAAACCCCGGCTTGCCGGGGTTTTTTTTATGGCATACCTGAACCGCTTGGTCAGCGGCGGTGACGGATTCAACAATGAAATTCGGCAATGAATGGGGTAAAGCGCCTCACCAAAGTCTACGGGCGTTAATGCTGCGCAGCAGCGTCCGAAGTCCCTGAAGCCCACCTGAAAATAGCGTCTTTCTGCCTCTCAGCCTGGGCAGGTGCGATGCCCGTTCACCCGGTGAGTGGGTAAGCCGCATCGTGCTCGGTCACGGCCGGCTGTTTGGCTTTGGAGGCGCATGTTATATGCTTTGGCGCAATGACATTTGTCCCTGAGGCCCTATGAAAATCAACCACCTTCCCTTACTCAACGGTGATGAGCTACCGGCGCGCCTGGCCGAATTGACAAGCGGTATCGCCGATGCGGTTGCGGAACTGTTCAACCGGCATGATGACGATGCTGAACAGCCGGCTATTCGCTGGCATTCAGGCGATCTTCACCTCCCGGCATTTTTCCCCAACGAGCACGACAGCCACGAGTACGATTACCTGATCGTGGACGGCGATGTGATCGTGGAAGGATGCCTGGCGGTGTCACCGCAGCGCGAGGACGGCGGCATTGTCGTGCTGGGTCGGCTGCAGGCGGATACGCTGATTTGCTGGGGCGGACTGGTCGTGCGTGATGATGTCCGCATACGCCACGCCTATTGCAGCTCAGGAAACGACGGCGCATTCGTGGTGGGGGGAGACCTGACCGCGCTCACTCTGGTAGAGACGGGGGAGTTTATCCATGTCCATGGCGATCTCGACGCGCGGTGTCTCGCTTCGTTGCAGAACTTCGTTCAGGTTGACGGAGACACGCGCTGTGATTGCCGCATCGACAGCGCGCAGGCCGAAGATCTGATAAAGCGGATGTTCGTCCCTGGCTTACTGAAGGGCTTCGAGGGGGTGGATAACGACGGCCAACGCATTGTTGGCTGGTATCCGGATGACGACGCCTATTTAGCGTGTCTACGACAAGGCCGCAGCCCTTTGAGGAGCGGCGACTGACGCCAGGCCTGCATCGCACTCGACGCGGCCCGGCTCAGGCAGGCCGCGACGGTTTTAAAATCGATTGGGTTCCGGCTCTTTCAATGTCCTCTATTTCACCTCGCGGCTGGGCTGCGCCGTTTGCGCGGTCGATTGGGTGATGCGCAGGCCGCTGACCGCCGCCGCCAGGGTAGCGAACACGCCGGCCAGGATCAGCGAAGCGTGGGTGCCGGAGGTAGGGAACAGGTTGAACATCAGCGCCACCAGCGCGGCCCCCGAGGTTTGCCCCAGCAGGCGGGCGGTGCCCAGCATGCCGCTGGCGCCGCCGCTGCGGTTGCGCGGCGCGGCGGAGATGATGGTGTGGTTGTTGGGCGACTGGAACAGGCCGAAGCCGGCGCCGCACAGCACCATGCGCCAGATGATGTCCATATTCGACGGCGCCGCCGGCAGCAGCGCCAGCGAAAACAGCCCGAGCGCGAACAGCGCCAGCCCAATACAGCCCAGCAGGCCGGCGTGCACGCGCTCCACCAGCCGACCGGCGATCGGCGCCATCACCACGATCGCCAGCGGCCACGGCGTCAGCAGCAGCCCGGTCGCCACCTCGTCGCGGCCCAATGCACTTTGCAGGAAGAACGGCAACGACACCATCGCCAGCATTTGCGCGGCGAACGAACAGATTGAGGTGCCCATCGACAGGGCGAAGATCGGGATACGCAGCAGGTCGACGGGCAGCAGAGGGAATTCCTGGCGCAACTGACGGCGCACGAACACCGCGCCAATCGCCAGCAGTGCGGCGATTTCGCTGAAGATCAGCGTCAGGCTCTGGCCCTGGGCGAAGCCGCTGATGGCGGTGATCAGCAGGCCGAAGGTCAGCGCGTTCAGCACCGCGCTGGTGGGATCGAAACGGCGGTTATCGCTTTTCTGGCCGTTGGCCGGCAGGAATTTCATCCCCAGCAGCAGCGCGACGATGCCGATCGGCAGGTTGATGGCGAACAGCCACTGCCAGGACGCGACCGACAGGATAGCGGCCGCCACCGTCGGCCCGGCCGCCGAGGAGCAGGCGACAATCAGCGAGTTGATGCCCATGCCGCGGCCGAGAAAACGCTGCGGGTAGATGATGCGGATCAGCGCGGTGTTGACGCTCATGATGGCGGCGGCGCCAAAGCCCTGCAGCACGCGGGCGATGGTCAGGGTGAGCAGCGAGTCGGACAGGGCGCAGAACAGTGAGGTGATGCTGAACACCAGCAATCCGGCCTGATAGATGCGGCGATAGCCGACCAGATCGCCGAGCGACGCCAGCGACAGCAGAGACACGGTGATCGCCAACTGATAGGCGTTGACTACCCAAATGGAGCTGGCCGGGCTGGCGTTGAGATCGCGAGCGATGGTGGGCAGCGCCACGTTGGCTATCGCGCCGTCGAGCACGGATACGGTAATGCCGAGGGCGATGGCGAGGATCGCCCCATAGCGTTGCGGGACGGGGAGGCCGTCGGAACAAGGACGCATGTTGGTCTCAGCGGTATTTATTCAGGGGAGTATTATCATGCTAATCATATTCGCCCGTGATTGCATGCCCCTTGTCCGCTTAATTGTAAACGGCGGTGAGCGGGCCAACGGTTATCCATTTGGCTTCAATTGCTTAGCGTTCAGCCGCGTTGCGCGCTGCGATCTGTTCCGATTATACTGAAACCCTTGTTTAAATTTCCTGAAACAAAACCGTTAAGTAGGGTATGCACCATGGCTAACGCAGATTCAGACAAGCAACCGGATGCCGTCTCATCCGTGATGAAAGTGTTCGGCATTCTGCAGGCGCTTGGCGATGAGCGCGAGATTGGCATTACCGAACTGTCCCAACGGGTGATGATGTCCAAAAGCACCGTCTACCGTTTTCTGCAGACCATGAAAGCGCTGGGCTACGTTTCGCAGGAGGGCGAGACGGAAAAGTATGCGCTGACGCTCAAGCTGTTCGAACTGGGCGCCAAATCGTTGGAGAACGTCGATCTGATCCGCAGCGCCGACGTGCAGATGCGCGAACTGTCGAACCGCACCCGCGAAACCATCCACCTCGGCGCTCTGGATGAGGACGGTATCGTCTATATCCACAAGATCGACGCGATGTACAACCTGCGCATGTATTCGCGCATCGGTCGCCGTAACCCGCTGCACAGCACCGCCATCGGTAAAGTGCTGCTGGCCTGGCGCGATCGGGATGAGGTGGCGCAGATCCTGTCGCAGATTGAATTTACCCGCAGCACCGAGCATACCTTGGCCAGCGCCGCCGAACTGTTGCCGGTGCTGGATCGGGTACGAGCGCAGGGATTCGGCGAAGATGCCGAAGAGCAGGAGGCGGGGATCCGCTGCATCGCCGTACCGGTCTTCGATCGGTTCGGGGTGGCGATCGCCGGGCTGAGCATCTCTTTCCCGACGCTGCGTTTTTCCGACGCGGCGCGGGAGGAGTATGTGGCGTTGCTGCACGTCGCCGCCCGACGCATTTCCGAGCTGCAGGGCTATCACGACTACCCGTTCTGACCCTTCGTTTCTAAAAACAAGGCGCCGCCATGGCAGCGCCTTGTTGCTATTTTGCGCCCGGCGTCAGCCGCTGCGCAATCCGCTCCAGCACTAACATCAGCAACAGCGTGGCCGCCACCAGGATCATGGTCAGCGTCGCGCCGTTGGCGATGCTGCCGCGATCGGTCAGGCTGAAGATCGTGACCGGCAGCGTCGCCCAACTCGGCGGGTAGATCATCATGGTCGCGCCCAGCTCCCCCATCGACAGCGACAGGCTGAGCGCGAAGGCGGAGATCATGTAGGGGGCGATCATCGGCAGGGTGACGTGGCGCAGGCGGAACAGCGGCGAAGCGCCCAGGCTGGCGGCGACGTTCTCGTAGTCGCCAGGTAGCCGGGTCAACCCGGCCATCACGTTGCCGAAGGTAAAGGCGGAAATCAGCACGAAGTGAGCGGCGGGCACGATCAGGAAGGTGCCGTTCATCTGCAGCGGCCCCTGGCTGAACGCCACCAGCATCCCCAAACCGATAGAGACCGAAGGCACCGCGCTGGGAATGAAAAACAGCGTGCCCAGCAGTCGTCGGCCGCGTTCAGGCGCGTGGCGCAGCGCCAGCGCCGCCCAGGTGCCGCACAACAGCGCGAACAGGCTGGCGCTGAAACCGATAGCCAGACTGGCGACCAGCGCGTCCCAGGAGGCGCCGCTGAACGCCTGGCGGAAGTGGTTGAGGGTGAAACCGCTCGGCAGCACGCCGTTCCACTGTTCACTGAGGCTGGACATCAGGATCACCGCCAGCGGCAGGCAGAAGAACAGGGCGAACAGCGAGATCGTCAACGTGCAGGTCAGGGTGCGTCCGGTGCGGGACCATATCAACATCGTCAGTTCCTCAGCCCGGCGCGCGCCGCGGCGTAGCGGTAAAGGGAGAACAGCCCGAGCGACAGCGCGATATTCACGACGGCGATCGTGCAGGCGACGGCGTAATCCGACTCCAGAATCGCTTTGGTGTAGACCATCATCGGCAGCGTGGTGACGCCCTTGGCGCCGATAAACAGCACGATGCCGAACTCATTGGTGGTCAACAGCAGGCACAGGCTGCCACCGGCCAGCAAGGCCGGCAGCGCGGCCGGTAAAATCACCTGGCGTACCACGCGCCCCGGCCGGGCGCCGAGAATGCTGGCGGCCTCGAGCTGGCTGCGATCGATCTGCGACAATGCCGCCATCAGCGGGCGCATCACCAGCGGCGTAAACACGGTGATTTCCGCCAGGATCACCCCCCAGATGGAGTAAAGAAAGTCCACCGGCGGCAGGGTGAAACCGAAGGCCGTCATCAGCGTGCCGTTCAGCAGACCGGCGGAGCCGTAGATAAAGGTGAAGGCCAGCGTGATCAGGAAGGTCGGCATGGCGATAAAGGTATCGATCACCCGGGCGATCAGTCGGCTGCCGGGGAACGGCGTGAACACCAGCAGCAGCGACAGCAGGGTGCCGAGCACCAGGCAGCCCAGCGTCGCCAGCAGCGCAATCTGCAGCGTGTTGAGCAGAGCGCTGACAAAGCGCCGGGATTCGAACACCTGTTGCAGCGCGGCGGCGCTGAATAGCCCCTGATCGTCGGTAAACGCCTGTTTGACGATCAGCGCCAACGGGTAGAAAAACAGCGTCGCCAGCACCAGCAGCGGCAGCAGGATCCACAGACTGCGCGGGAAACGCAGCCGCAGGGCCGGGCGAATAAGCGTAGAGTCGGTCATGTCAGTCCTCGATCAGTACCGCATCGTCGGGGGCGAAATAGAGCGGCACGCGCTCGCCGATCTGCGGCATCCGGCTGCGATGGGTGGTGACCACGCGCAGCGAATGGCCTTGTACCTCGAACTGCAGGTGCGTCAGCTCCCCCTGCCAATGAATATCGCGCAGCGTGCCGATGAGGCAGTTGCTGCGCTGGGCGTCGGCATCAAGCGCAATATGCTGCGGCCGGATGCACAGCAGCTTGTCGAAGCCGCGTTGTGCGCCGTAGGTGAAACAGCCGATCACTTTGCCGGCGCAGCTGACGGTGGTCATGCCTTGCTGCGCGGTAGTCTCAAGGGCGGTGGCCGGCAGCAGGTTGGCGCGGCCGAGAAACTCGGCGGCGAAGCGGTTCGTCGGATGGTGGTACAACGCGCGGGTTTCGCCGTGGGCGATCAGGTTGCCGTCGCGCATGATGCCGATCTTGTCCGCCAGCGTCAGCGCTTCCCCCTGATCGTGGGTGACGTACAGGATGGTCAGATCCGGCAGCTCGCGGTGCAGGCGGGCGATCTCTTCCACCATGCTGTGACGGATTTGCGCGTCCAGCGCCGACAGCGGCTCATCCAGCAGCAAGACTTTGGGGCGCACCGCAATGGCGCGAGCGATCGCCACCCTCTGCTGTTGGCCGCCGGAAAGCTGGCTGGGATAGCGCTTGGCGTAGGCGGACATGCCGACGATGGCCAACGCTTCTTCGACGCGCTCGGCGGTCAGGCCGCGCGGCTTGCCTTGCGCGCGCAGGCCGAACGCCACATTGTCCTCGACGCGCATATGCGGAAACAGCGCGTAGTTCTGTACCACCATGCCCAGGCCGCGCTCATAGGGCGGCACGTCGGTGACATCGATGTCACCGATGGCGATGCGTCCGGCGGAGGGCTGCACGAATCCGGCGATCGCCCGCAGCACGGTGGTTTTACCCGAGCCGGAGGGGCCGATCAGCGCCAGCACTTCGCCGGGGGCGATGGTGAGCGTGAGGGGTTTCAGCACCTCGGTGCCGCGATACGACACGCTGACGCGGTTGAGCTGAATGCCCGACGGCCCGGCGATGTCGAGGCTGCTATCCCGCGCCTCGGCGCGGGAAGAGAGGGTAGAAGGCATCGTCAGCGTCATTCGGTCACCTGGCGCCAGCGGGAGATATCGGCGGACAGGCTGTTCACCACCTGGTTCCAGTCCGGCGCCCAGATGTCCACGCCTTTCAGCGCCGCCTGCGACTGCTTGAAGTTATCGTCGGTCGGGGTGACGTCCTTGCGCACCGGCATACCGTAGGAAATGGCGCTGACGCTGCTCTGCGCTTCTTTGCTCAGCAGGAAGTCGATCAGTTTTTTGCCGTTGGCGCTTTGCGGCGCGCCTTGCACCAGGCCGATATAGTAAGGCAGCACCAGCGTGCTGCGTTTGCCGTCCGGCCCGGCCGGCCAGAACACCTTCACGTTCGGATTGCTGCGCATCTGCGCCAGATTCATCTGCAGATCGCCGTTGGCCACCAGCAACTCGCCTTTATTGACCAGCGCGGTCAGCTTGCCGGTGGAGGCCGAAGGGCCGACGTTGTTGCTTTGCAGCTTGCCGAGGTAGTCGAAACCGGCATCTTTGCCGCCGAAGCTGTGAAACGCCTGCAGCATCACCGCGGTGCCGTCACCCGCCTGACCCGGCGTGGAGTACTGCAGCTTATTGCGGAATTGCGCGTCCAGCAGTTGTTGATAGCCGGCGGGCGCCTGCGGCAGCAGTTTGGCGTTATAGATGAAGCTCAGGTAGTTGTTCACCAGCGGCACGAACTGCGGCTGGGCGTCGGCGATCTGCGCCGCATCCTGCGGGGTGAAATCCTGCAGCAGTTTTTCCGCGGCGGCGCGCTGGATGAACGGCGGCAGCGTCACCAGCACGTCGGCCTGCGGGTTGCTGCGCTCCTTCGACAGGCGCTCCACGATGGCGCCGGAGCCGCCTTCGACGTACTGCACTTTGACGCCGGTCGCCTGGGTGAAGGCGTCGAACTGGGTTTGATACCAGCTGTGATCGCCGTCGTGCAGACCATCGGCGGAGTAGACGGTCACCACCGCGTCGGCGGCCCAGGCCGGCGCGGCGCCGAGTGCGATGGCGGTCATCACGACCAGACGAGAGAATTTCATAGCTTCAGCCTCACTGTTGCGGGTTCATGCGAAACTGGTATACACCAGATATGCGGCCAAGCTAATCGGCAAATATGACAAACAAATGAAAGCGGCAAAATATAGTTGCCGGCGGCGGGGATTAGGCGTGGGAGAGAAAGGCGGAGCGGCAGGCGCAGCCCCGTCATGCAGGGGGTTAAAGCGTATCGACTTCGATGCGCAGGCTGTCGTGGCGCCAGTATTCGATATCGAAATCGAGAATGCGGCCGTGCTGATCGTAATTCAACCGGCGCAGTAGCAACGCGGGCAGGCCGACCATGGCGCCGAGCGCATTGGCGGCGCGATAAGGCAGGGCGGTCGGGTAGAACGACAGGTGCATGTTGCTGTAAATCAAATCGTAATGCTGCTGATAAACCTCGGTCAGGCTGCCGTTGAGATCGTGACTGAGCAGTGCCGGCACCCGCTGCGGCAGGCAGTGGTTCTCGCAATAGCAGATGGCGCGGCCGTCGGCATACCGCACGCGGCGCAGCAGATACACCTGATCGAACGGTTCGAGCGCCAGCGACTGCATCACGTCGAGCGGCACCGTGGTTTTTTCGCCGGACAGCAGCGCGGTGCGCGGCGTGCGCCCTTGCTCCTGACAGAGACGGTGGAAGTTGGTGTTCTGCGTCGGATCCAGCCACAGCCGTTCCGGCGTGACGAACCAGCCGCGGCGATCGGCGCGGTAGATGGCGCCGGTGGCTTCCAATTGCGCCAGGCTTTCGCGAATGGTGACGCGGGTGGTGGAGAAGATGGCGCACAGCTCGCGCTCCGAAGGCAGCTTATCGCCGGCCTGTAGCGCGCCGCGGGTGATGCGCGCCTGAAGCTGATCCTTGATCTGCAGGTAGTGAGGCATATCGCCCTGATGTTCTTTCATTTCATCTCGCTATGGCATCGGCCCGACATTCCGGCACGCGCTTATTATACATAGCCAGATGAATTTTTTGTTTCACCGCGCTTTGTCGTTTGACCGGGGCAGGAATTTGCCGCCACAATGCGCGCAATCTGGTATAGACCAATAGGTGAATAACATGTCCGATCGTAACTACCTGCTGTTGACCCCCGGCCCGTTGACCACGTCGAAAACGGTGAAAGAGGCGATGCTGTATGACAGCTGCACCTGGGATGAAGATTACAACCTCGGCGTGGTACAGCGCATTCGCCAACGGTTGGTGGCGCTGGCGACGCCGTCTGCCGGTTATACCTCGGTGCTGCTGCAAGGCAGCGGCAGCTTCGCGGTAGAGGGCGTGCTGGGCACGGTCATCGGCCCGCAGGACAAGCTGCTGATCGTCAACAACGGCGCCTACGGGGCGCGGATGATCGAAATGGCGCGGCTGATGGATATCGACCACCACGCTTTCGACTGCGGTGAGGTGAATGAACCGGATGTGACGGCGATGGAGGCGGTGCTGAAAAGCGATGCGCGCATCAGCCATATCGCCATGGTGCACTGTGAAACCACCACCGGCATGCTCAACCCGCTGCAGAAGGTTGCCGGTCTGGCGGCGCGCAACGGCAAGACCTTTATCGTCGACGCCATGAGCAGCTTCGGCGGCATCCCGTTGGATGTGGACGCGCTGGGCATCGATTTTCTGATCAGCTCCGCCAACAAATGCATTCAAGGCGTGCCGGGCTTCGCTTTTGTCATCGCCCGCCGCAGCGAGCTGGAGAAATGCGCCGGCCGTTCACGCTCGCTGTCGCTGGATCTGTATGCCCAGTGGCGCTGTATGGAGGATCAGGCCGGCAAATGGCGCTTTACGTCGCCGACCCACACCGTGCTGGCCTTCGCGCAGGCGCTGAAAGAGCTGGAACAAGAGGGCGGCATTGCCGCGCGCCACCACCGCTATCAGACTAATCAGCGTCGGCTGGTGGCGGGCATGCGCGAGCTGGGCTTTGAAACCCTGCTGGACGATGCGCTGCATTCGCCGATCATCACCGCGTTCTATTCGCCGAAGGCCGACACTTACCGCTTCGCCGAGTTTTATCAGCGCCTGAAGCAGCAAGGTTTCGTGATTTATCCCGGCAAAGTGTCGCAGAGCGACTGCTTCCGCATCGGCAACATCGGGGAAATTTATCCGCAGGATATCGAACGTTTGCTGGCGGCCGTCGGGCAGGCGATGTACTGGAATCAATAAGGATTGACCATGAAACAGATCAACGCAGTGATCCTCGACTGGGCCGGCACCACGGTGGACTTTGGTTCCTTTGCGCCGACGCAGATTTTCGTCGAGGCGTTCAAACACACCTTCGATATCGACATTAGCCTGGCGGAAGCGCGCATTCCGATGGGCCTCGGCAAATGGCAGCACATCGAGGCGCTGGGCAAACTGCCGGCGATCGACGCGCGCTGGCGACAGAAGCTGGGCCGCTCGATGAGCCATCAAGACATCGACGCGCTGTATCAGGCGTTTATGCCGCTGCAAATCGCCAAAGTGATCGACTTCGCCGATCCCATTGAGGGCGTGCCGCAGGTGATTGCCGGGCTGCGCGAACAGGGCATTAAAATCGGCTCCTGCTCCGGTTATCCGCGCGCGGTGATGGAGGTGCTGGCGCCGGCCGCTGCGCAGCGCGGTTACGCGCCGGATTACTGGGTCGCCACTGACGATCTCGCGGCCGGCGGGCGGCCGGGGCCGTGGATGGCGTTGCAGAACGCGATCGCGCTGGGCATCGATGCGGTGGCGCACTGCGTGAAGGTGGATGACGCGGTGCCGGGCATTGCCGAAGGGCTGAACGCCGGGATGTGGAGCGTCGGGCTGGCGCTGTCCGGCAACGAGTTCGGCGCTACCTGGTCGGAGTACCGTCAAATGGCGGCAGGGGAAATAGCGCAGCGCCGCACGGCGGCCGCCGATAAGCTGTACGCGGCGGGCGCTCATTATGTGATAGACACGCTGGCGCAATTACCGGATGTGATCGCCGATATCAACCGGCGGCTGGCGAACGGCGAGCGGCCGTAACGACCGAACGCGGGGCATAAAAAAACCGGGGATAATCCCCGGTTTTTTTGTTCTGAGACGGCGTTAGCGGTGAGCCAGTTCGACTTCGTCTTCGCTGTCCATCACGGCTTTGTCGGTTTGCTTCATCAGCTGGCTGGTGATGGTGCCTGCCGCCATGGAGCCGTTGACATTCAGCGCGGTGCGGCCCATGTCGATCAACGGTTCGACCGAGATCAGCAGCGCGACCAGCGTCACCGGCAGGCCCATCGCCGGCAGCACGATCAGCGCGGCGAAGGTGGCGCCGCCGCCCACGCCCGCCACACCGGCGGAGCTGAGGGTGACGATGCCGACCAGGGTGGCGATCCACACCGGATCCAGCGGGTTGATGCCGACGGTCGGCGCAACCATCACCGCCAGCATCGCCGGGTAGAGGCCCGCACAGCCGTTCTGGCCAATGGTGGCGCCGAACGACGCCGAGAAGCTGGCGATGGATTCCGGCACGCCCAGACGACGGGTCTGCGCTTCCACGTTCAATGGAATGCTGGCGGCGCTGGAGCGGCTGGTGAAGGCGAAGGTAATCACCGGCCACACCTTGCGGAAGAACTTCATCGGGTTCACGCCGGTGAAGGCCAGCAGGATGGCATGTACCACGAACATGATGGCCAGGCCGATGTAGGAGGCCACCACGAAGCTGCCGAGCTTGACGATGTCGTGAATGTTGGAACCGGCGACCACTTTGGTCATCAGCGCCAGCACGCCATACGGCGTCAGCTTCATGACCAGACGCACCAGCTTCATCACCCAGGCCTGTAGGGTGTCGATAGCCACCAGCACGCGCTCGCCTTTCGGCTTGTCGTCTTTCAGCAGCTGCAGCGACGCCACGCCGAGGAAGGTGGCGAAAATCACCACGCTAATGATCGACGTCGGGCTGGCGCCGGTCAGATCGGCGAACGGGTTTTTCGGGATGAACGACAGCACCATCTGCGGCACGGTCA
This sequence comes from Macroglossus sobrinus, assembly GCA_004027375.1. Lineage (NCBI taxonomy): Eukaryota > Metazoa > Chordata > Mammalia > Chiroptera > Pteropodidae > Macroglossus > Macroglossus sobrinus. The sequence continues at coordinate 9,334 of PVKZ01000025.1, read as the reverse complement.
GGTCGGCCAGTTTGCCCACGTAGTTGGTCTGGATCGCCGTCAGGCGCGCGCTTTCCTGCGCGCCCTGCACCAGGCCTTCGGCGGTCAGGCCGAACAGGTTGGTGACCAGCACGCCCACCAGCGCCGAGATCAGCGTGGTGAACAGCAGCGTGCCGATAGTCAGTACGCTGATTTTGCCCAGAGAAGAGGCGTTATGCAGCTTGGCCACCGCGCTCAGGATCGAGGCGAACACCAGCGGCATGACGATCATTTGCAGCAGTTGCACATAGCCGTTGCCGATGATGTTGAACCAGCTGATGGATTCTTTCAGTACCGGGTTGTCGGCGCCGTACACCAGCTGCAGGCCCAGACCGAACACCACGCCGACCACCAGGCCGACCAGCACTTTTTTCGCCAGGCTCCATTGCTTGTGGCGGGTTTGCGCCAGCAGCAAAAGGAGCGCGACAAACACCAGCACGTTAATCACGAGCGGAAGATTCATCCCCAATGTCTCCAATAATCTTTCTTATAAAAACGACAACGCATCACGTATGTCGCGATGTAAATATCGTAACAGTTTGCCGAGTGGCCCACTTATATCCAAATGGAATTTGATATAGCTTTTTGTGTGTTTTTGTTTGTTTTATATACATCAAGGTGATGGGTTAAGCGTTTTTTTGTGATCAGAGTCTGATATTTCTGATTTGCTCGACATAGGATTGCACCGGCAGGGTGAAATCACCTTGCCAGCAGATGGCAAACGCCACCAGGCACAGACACAGCACCCGCTCCAGCTGGTTGCCTTTTTGCGAGTTGAGCAGCGGCAGGCGAAAACGCCAGCGGCATGGCCACAGCAGCGGCACGCCGGCGGGGGTGAGCATATCGGCCAGCAGATGGCTGAAGTAACCGATGATCATGGCGTGCAGCGCGTCGGCCGGGATCGGCCAACTGCGCGGCACGTCCAGCTGGAACAGCGCCATGCCGCCGGCGATCGCCAGCAGGCTGTGGGTGAAACCTCGGTGGCCGAAGGCGCGGGCGATGGGCAAGGCGATCCAGCGCAGGCGCTGGCCCAGCACCGACTTGGGGTGATCGATGTCCGGCAGCAGCGAGGTCAGCAGCGCGGCGGGTATGATGTGCCACCAGTCGCCGGTAGCCAGCTCTGGCGTCACTTCCGCCTTCTTGGCGAAGATCGCGCAAGCGACAGAGAATATAAGGTGTCCTTCCGCGGTCATGCTGTTGCGATTCCGGCTGGTAAACTGTTAATTTATCCAGTATATGGGAAAATTCCCAGTAGTGGAAGCAGTTACCCTGTAACCAATTGTTTATTTTTCCCTGTTTTACAACGGCTTGTTACGGTAATGCGTAACAAATCATCGATTTTGACGGGCGAGAATAAAAAGCGGGCAATGGGCGATGCATTAAGATGAGAAAAAAGGACGGTGGGCGGGAGGAAGCGGCGGCCCTGAACAGCGCTGCGTGGCAGTGACAACGCTCCGCGGACCGTCGCTTTCCTGCCGCCCAGCATAATAATAACAACATGCTAATTCAATAATAATGAAACGCTGTTTTGTTTATTTTGCAGTACGGATCCCTTTTATGACGCAGAGCGGCAAACGCAGGGCGCCGGCGGCCGGCGCCGCTGGTCAGGCAAAGTGAGCGGCAGTGAGCTGTTCCAGGGTCTCCAGCTTGTGGTCTGCCAGCGCCCAGCGCGGATCGTGACGGTATTCGGCCGCCGGGATGACGATGGAACGCATGCGCGCGGCCTTGGTGGCGATCATGCCGTTAAAGGAGTCTTCCAGCGTGATGCAGCGCAACGGATCGCTGCCCAAGCGTTCGGCGGCGATCAGGTAGACCTCGGGGTGCGGTTTGCTGTACGGCAGGTATTCGGCGGAAACCAGCTGATCGAAGTAACCTTCAAGATCGAACATCTTCAGCACCTGCCGTTGCATGTGCAGCGGCGAGGCGGAGGCGAGACCGATGTTCAGCCCCTGACTGCGGCACAGCTCCAGCGCCTGCTGGACGCCCGGCAGCAGCGGGCGCGTCTCGTGCACCAGCTCGATGGCGCGCTCGATAATCCGCGCCGACACCTCATCGAGCGAAACCCCTTGCCACGGCATCGCCTGGTACCACATCTTCACCACCAGATCGATGCGCAGCCCCAGCGTGTCCGGCAGCTTGTGACGATCGGACAGATCCAAACCCAGCGCACCGAAGATATCCAGCTCGGCCTGCAGCCACAGCGGTTCCGAGTCGATCAACAAGCCGTCCATATCAAAAATTGCGGTTTCAATGCGTTGCGAATAAGCCATTAGCGGTTAACTCCTGTCGGCGCGGGTGAATGTGCCGACACTCTATCATCGCCGGCGGCGAGACTAAAATCTTTGCCTGCGCGCGTGGCTTTTGCCAAAGCGAAGGATAGTCCACATTTCGCGCAGCTTTAGCCACCAACGTTGGTGCTGGCGCTCGGTAACCTGTTGCAACATGCGCGCATAGTCCAGCACCAAGCCTGGCGTCCAGGTCATGCTTTCGCCACGGCTGCGCAGTACCGCCAGCATCCACAGGTTGGGATCCAGCACCAGCAGCAGAAAACGGCGCCACAGATGTTTATCGCCCAGCACGCCTTCCAACGCGCTGTCGAGCGCGCCGATGACCGTGGTGGAGCAGTTGCGCCGAGTCAGGTTGTAGGTGGCGTCCTGCCGATAACGCAGCCAGAATGCGCGCAGCGCCGCCGGGTTATAGCGATAGAACTGAATTTTCTTGTCCGGTGGGCACCAACTGGCGATCTCGCCCGGCAGGTCGGGCAGAAAGCGCCCATCGACGTTGTTTTGATCGCCGGCATGCAACAACTGGCGGAAATCTTGAACGGAATGGCTGATGTCGTTGAGCGGGTAGTGACTGATATACACATCCGGCGCGAGCGCCAGGGCGGCGTGACCGGTGGAGATATTGCCGCCGCCGTCGACCGCCGCGATGTATCGGTCGACGATGTAACGCCGGCGCGGATCTTTAGCCGCACCAATCGGTGTCCAGACATACACCGTGAGCGGCGCAGTCTCATCCTCCGGGGGCGGTGGCTGCCGCGCGGGGTGCTGATTCAGAGAGAAGTTTGTCAGTCTGCGGGCGATACGCAATAAAGCCCAGCCGGAAAGCAGCATCATCACGCCGAGGCAAAAGGGCACCGTCATCCGATGCGGCGCCGGCCAGCCGACAAAAATCATCAATGAAAGCAGGATCTCGCCGCCGCCCGCCAGCGCCACGCCTTTCCATCGACTGTGCTGAATCACCGTGGAGGAGGCGATGCGCACGGCGCCGTCAAGCAGCAGCGCGCTGCCAAACACCACGGTGGCGACGATGTTATCGTCTGCGGGCACGTCCAGCATTAAAAAAGCCATAAAGACAAAACCCAATCCTTTCAGCAGCACCGGCCTGCTGGCCGAAGAGCCGATCACCAGCGCGGCGGATACCGCCACCAACCCCTCCAGCGCCAGGATGACCGCCAGCGCATCCAGCGCCAGCACCGACCGGCCATCCTGCAGTATGTCGAACAGCATCAGCGCCCCTGCGGCTATCCACAGCCAACCGAACAGCACCAGCAGGCGGCGCTGGCCATGCAGCGCCTGCGCGCCCAGCAATAAGATAATCAGTCGAATCATGGCGGCCTCTGCCCGAATGGATAACGTTATCTCTTCAATGATAGTGTGCCGGCGCGGTTAAGTTTTTGATTTCGACTAATTCGGCTAAGCTTGTAGCACAGCGGGAATGAAGAAAACGGTGGGCGAGTTTCGCCAACTGCAGGTAGACTTAGCCGATTCGGTTACGTCGCTAACAAGGGGAACACATGACGTATCAACAGGCCGGGCGTATCGCCATTTTGAAACGCATTCTCGGATGGGTGGTTTTTATCCCGGCGTTGCTGTCGACGCTGATTTCCGTGCTGGGCTTTATCTATCAGCACAGTGAAAAAACCAAAGGCATCAACGCAGTGATGCTGGATTTTGTCCACGTGATGGTGGATATGGTGCGTTTCAATACGCCGTTCCTGAACCTTTTCTGGTACAACTCGCCGGTGCCTGACGTGGATAAAAGCCTGTTCAGCGGCGCCAATTTGATGTTCATCATCATCTATATATTGATCTTCGTCGGGCTGGCCTTGCAGGCTTCCGGCGCGCGCATGTCACGTCAGGTCAAGTTCATTCGCGAAGGGCTGGAAGATCAGATGATCCTGGAGCAGGCCAAGGGCAGCGAAGGGCACACGCGCCAGCAGTTGGAGGAGCGTATCACGCTGCCGCACCACACCATCTTCCTGCAGTACTTCCCGCTGTACATCCTGCCGATCGTGATTGCGGTGATCGCCTGGTTCGTGATCCGCTTGTTAGGGCAATTGGCCGGCGCGGCCTGAGCCATCAACGGGGCGCCGCTCGGCGCCCCGGAACGTTATGACGCCTCCGGCTGCAACAGCGCCTCCACCGCGCGTTGTGCAGCCACCAGATGCTGGCCGCCGAACAGGTTGCTGCGGTTGAGCAGGTAGTACAGCTGATACAGCGGCTGGCGCTCGATAAACCCGGCCCCCAGCGGCCACACGCTCTGATAGCCGTCGTAGATCTGCGGCGGCAGCTCCGGATACAGCGGCAGCATCGCCAAATCGCACTCTCGATCGCCCCAGTAACTGGCCGGGTCGAACAGAATCGGCCCGTGGGCGGTCATCGCGCAGTTGCCCGGCCACAGGTTGCCGTGCAACAGGGACGGTTGCGGCTGGTGGTGCTGCAAGCGCAGATACACCCGATCGACAATGTCGTCGATATCGCCGAAGGTCATGCCTTTCTCCGCGGCCAGTTGCAGCTGCCAGCCGATGCGCTGCTCGGCGAAGAATTCCGACCAGCGGCGCTGCCAGGCGTTGGGTTGCGGGGTGGTGGTCAGATCGCTGTCGAAGTCGAGACCGAACTGCGGTTGCTCGCTCCACTGGTGCAAATGCGCCAGCTGCTGGCCCAGGCAGTAGGCGCCGTGAGCATCGAGGGGTTTCAGCTGCTGATACTCCAGCAGCAGGAAGCTGTAGTCGCGATCGCTGCCGACGCCGTACACTTCCGGCACCCGCACGCTTTTGCTGCGCGCCAGCAACGCCAGCTGATCGGCTTCGGCGGTGAATATCGGCAGTTGTTCCCGGGCGTCGCATTTCACGAACACCTCGTTATCACCGTAACTCACGCGCCACGCCGGGTGAATGTCGCCCCCGGGCAGTTCAATCCTTTCGCGTATCTCTGCGCTGCCAAGATGTTCACTTAACAGACGGCTAACGGCTTGCCACATGGTATCTCCCCCTCTGTGCTGCCTGATAATTCATTAGGTTAGCGTCTTTCCCGTGGTGAAAACACGACGCGGCGCACAGCCGGCGTCAAAGGCGGCGATTTTTTCAACGGCTCGCCAGCTCAAAGTATATACCCTATTGATTAATTTAAGCGCAATACCGGTTGCAACTTGATGACAACGGATAAGCGAGGGAAAGATAGGATGCGGCGGGGAACCCCGCCGCATCAGAGGGGCGTTTAACTGCCCATCGGGGCGTTTTTGTTACCCTGTAACGGACGCAGCTTGCTGTACAACAAGGCGACAACGAACAGCACGGCCTGCACGATGACGATGCAGGGCCCGGTGGCGCCGTCGATGTGGAAGCTGATCAGGGTGCCGAGCACGCAGGAGAACACCGACACCACCGTCGCCGCCATCAGCATGCGATCAAACCGGCGGCACAGCATAAAGGCGATGATGCCGGGGGCGATCAGCATGGCGATCACCAAAATCACCCCTACGGCCTGCAGCGAGGCGACGATGGTCATCGCCAGCAGGCACAGCAGCCCGTAGTGCAGCAGCTTGACCGGCAGGCCAATCACCCGGGCGTGGTGCGGGTCGAAACAGTACAGCATGAAGTCTTTGCGCTTGAGCAACACCACCGCGAGGGTGATGCCGGCAATCAGCAGGGTTTGCTTCAGCTCGCCGTCGGTGATGCCCAGCATGTTGCCGAACAGAATGTGGCTCAGGTGCTGGTCGGTGTCGATGCGCGAGAACAGCACCAGGCCGAAGGCGAACATGCCGGAGAAAACGATGCCCATCACAGTGTCTTCTTTCACCCGGCTGTTCTCTTTCAGGTAGCCGGTGGCCACCGCGCAGAAGATGCCGGAAAGGAAGGCACCGATCGCCAGCGGAATGCCGACCACGAACGCCACTACGATGCCGGGCAGCACCGCGTGCGAGATGGCATCGCCCATCAGCGACCAGCCTTTGAGCACCAGATAGCAGGAGAGCACGGCGCACACCACGCCGGTAACGATGGCGGCGACGATCGCTCGCTGCATGAACGGGTAGGCGAAGGGTTCGCTGAGCAGTTGGTAGAGCGTGTCCATCAGCGGCCTCCGGTTTGCGAATGCGCCACGCGACGTTTTGCCGCCAGCAGGCCGTGTTTCGGCGCGAAGAAGAACGCCGCCAGGAACACCAGCGTTTGCAGGGTGACGATCACACCGCCGGTGGCGCCGTCGAGGAAGAAACTCAGATAGGCGCCGACGCCGCTGGTCAATGCGCCGATGATGATGGCGATGATCACCAACCGGCTGAAGCGGTCGGTCAGCAGGTAGGCGGTGGCGCCCGGGGTGATCACCATGGCGATCACCAGAATGGCGCCGACGGTTTGCAGCGCGGCGACGGTGCAGGCGCTGAGCAGGGTGAAGAACAGGATCTTCAGCTTTAGCGGCGACAGGCCGATCGACACCGCGTGGCTTTCGTCAAAGAATACCGCCAGCAGGTCTTTCCACACCAGGCACAGGATCAGCAGCGAAACGCCGATGATGATTTCCACCTGCAGCACGTCTTCGTCGGCGATGCCGAGAATATTGCCGAAGATGATCGACTGTACGTTGACCGAGGTGGGGTTGAGCGACACGATCAGCAGGCCGACGGCGAAGAAGGTGGAGAAGATAAAGCCGATGATAGCGTCTTCGCGCAGCCGGGTGATGTGGCGCACCAGCGTCATCGCCAGCGCCGCCAGCATGCCGGTGAAGAAGGCGCCGGCGGCGTAGGGCAGGCCGAGGGCATAGGCGCCGGCCACGCCGGGCACCACCGAGTGCGACAGCGCATCGCCCATCAGCGACCACCCTTTCAGCATCAGATAGGCGGACAGGAACGCGCAGGCGGCGCCGACGATGGCGCTGACCCAGATGGCTTTCACCATGTAGTTATAACTGAAAGGTTGCAGCAGAAGGTCCAGCATCAGGATTGTTTCTCCCTGGCCTGGCTGTTGGCCGGCGGATCGCTCTTGGTGTGGCCGTAGAACACCGCCGGGCGTTCATCGTCGGTCAACACCGTAACGGTACGCGGATCGTTGTCGTCGTGCAGATCCGGACCGGAGAGGTTGATATGGCGCAGCACGCCGCCGAACGCCTGCTCCAGGTTGCTCTGCGTGAAGGTGGTTTCGGTCGGGCCGGCGGCCAGCACCGTGCGGTTGATGAGGATCACCCGATCGCAAAACTCCGGCACGCTGCCGAGGTTGTGGGTGGAGACCAGGATCAGATGCCCCTCGTCGCGCAATGCGCGAAGCAGCTCGATAATGGCATTCTCGGTTTTCACATCCACGCCGGTGAATGGCTCATCCAGCAGCAGCACGGTGCCCTGTTGCGCCAACGCGCGCGCCAGAAACACGCGCTTTTTCTGGCCGCCGGACAGCTCGCCGATCTGCCGGCCGCGCAGCTCGCTGAGGCCGACGCGCTCCAGCGCCTTGTCGACCCGCAACCTGTCCTCACGTGACGGAATGCGCAGGAAATTCATCTTGCCGTAGCGGCCCATCATCACCACGTCTTCCACCAGCACCGGGAAGTTCCAGTCGACGTCTTCGGTTTGCGGCACGTAGGCGATCAGGTTCTTTTTCAGCGCGTCCGCCACCGGTTTGTCGCTCAGCGAAACCCGGCCGCTGGTGGGTTTGACCAGCCCCATGATGCTTTTGAACAGCGTCGATTTGCCGCTGCCGTTGACACCGACCAGCGCGCAGATCGAACCGCCGCTCAGGGTAAAGCTGGCGTTGTGAATGGCGGTGTGTCCGTTGTTGTAGGTCACGGTGACGTCGTCCACGTTCAACTCCGGGCGGGCAAACGGTTCATGGGTCATTGATCGAATCCTTTGGCGATGGTTTGCACGGTGGTGTTGAGCAGGTCGATGTAGGTCGGCACTGGGCCATCGCGAGTGGACAGCGAGTCTACGTACAGCACGCCGCCGTATTTGGCGCCCGTTTCTTTCGCCACCTGCTTGGCCGGCTTGTCGGAAATGGTGCTCTCGCTGAACACCACCGGAATATGGTGGGCGCGCACGGCGTCGATCACCCGGCGCACCTGCTGCGGCGAGCCTTGCTCATCGGCGTTGATCGGCCACAGATAAACCTCTTTCAACTGATAGTCCTGCGCCAGGTAGCTGAAAGCGCCTTCACTGGTCACCAGCCAACGCTGTGCGGCCGGAATGCGCGCCAGGCGTTCGCGCAGCGGGGCGTCCAGCGCGCCGATTTTCTCTGCGTAGGCCTTGGCATTGCGGTTATAGGTTTCCGCATTGGCCGGATCGTGCGCCACCAGCGCCTTGCGAATGTTCTCGATATACACCAGCGCGTTGCTTGGCGACATCCAGGCATGCGGGTTCGGGTTGCCGTTATAGGGCCCTTCGCGGATCGGCAGCGGGGTAATGCCTTCGGTGACTACCGCCGCCGGCACCTGCTTGATGTTTTCGAAGAAACGCTGGAACCAGCGCTCCAGGTTCATGCCGTTCCACAGGATCAGGTCGGCGTGCTGCGCCTTGACGATGTCGCGCGGGGTCGGTTGATAGTCGTGGATCTCGGCGCCCGGCTTGGTGATGGATTCCACCACGGCGGCGTCACCGGCCACGTTCTGGGCGATATCCTGAATGATGGTGAAGGTGGTCACCACGCGCAGCTTTTTTTCCGCCAGCGCGTTTTGACTGACCAAGGCGGCGCCGAGCAGCAGGCAGGCGAGCGTAAAAGGGCGTAACAGTGCGGCAGCGCGGGAAGGGCGACTGCGATGAAAAGCGCAACTTATCAATGGCATGATGACGTCTCCTGGTTCAAATGAAAATGATTATCAATATCAATTGAAGCGAAGTCAAGCGTCACTTGCCCACCGCCGGCGGGGTATTTCTCCAACTGAAAAAATAATACCGTCCGGGGAGTTATAGCATTTTATGTATCAGTATGTAACCGCTGAAGGTAGTCCTCACAGCTGCATATCGCCACCTCCGGCTGTTTTCCCAATGCCAACTGCCCGAACCCCTGCGCCAGGCGCAGTACATCCTCTTGATCCAACACGGTTATGAACGC
>PVKZ01000024.1:0-11711 GCA_004027375.1 Macroglossus sobrinus | reverse complement strand
CTTCTTCTCCTCTGTGGCCCGTTTGGGCGCCGAATTGGATCTGCCGGTCTATGCGCCGGAAGACGTAAATCACCCGCTGTGGGTTGACCGCATTCGCGCACTGCAGCCGGACGTGATCTTCTCGTTCTATTACCGTCACATGCTGAGCGACGAGATCTTGTCGCTGGCGCCGCAGGGCGGTTTCAACCTGCACGGCTCGCTGCTGCCGCGTTACCGCGGCCGCGCGCCGGTGAACTGGGCGCTGGTGAATGGCGAAACCGAAACCGGCGCCACGCTGCATAAAATGGTGAAACGCCCGGACGCCGGCGACATCGTCGGTCAGCAGAAAGTGACCATCGCAGACAACGACACCGCGCTGACGCTGCACAAAAAAGTGCTGGAAGCCGCGCAGGTCGTGTTGAAAGAGCAACTGCCGAAACTGAAGAACGGCACCGCCACCTTCACCCGGCAGGATGAGTCTCAGGCCAGCTACTTCGGCCGTCGCACCGCGGCGGACGGCGAGATCCTGTGGCACAAATCCGCTAAAGAGATCAATAACCTGGTGCGCGCAGTCACGGAGCCGTACCCGGGCGCGTTCAGCTACCTCGGCCAGCGCAAACTGATTGTCTGGCGCTCTCGCGTGCTGGACACCCAACACGATAAACAGCCGGGCACCGTGCTGAGCACCTCGCCGCTGGTCATCGCCTGTGGCGAAGGCGCGCTGGAGATCGTCGCCGGTCAGAACGACAGCGGTCTGTACGTGCAGGGCAGCCGCCTGGCGCAGGAAATGGGCATCGTCACCGACGTGCGTTTGGCCGCCAAGCCGAACGCCGTAATGAAACGCCGCACCCGCGTGCTGATCCTCGGGGTTAACGGCTTCATCGGCAACCACCTGACCGAGCGCCTGCTGCGCGACGACCGCTACGACATCTACGGTCTGGATATCGGTTCTGACGCCATCAGCCGCTTCCTCGACAACCCGCGTTTCCACTTTGTGGAAGGCGACATCAGCATCCACTCCGAGTGGATCGAGTATCACATCAAGAAATGCGACGTGGTGCTGCCGCTGGTGGCGATCGCGACGCCGATCGAATACACCCGTAACCCGCTGCGCGTGTTCGAGCTGGACTTCGAAGAGAACCTGAAGATCGTTCGCGACTGCGTGAAATACAACAAGCGCATCATCTTCCCGTCCACCTCAGAAGTGTATGGCATGTGCGACGACAAAGAGTTCGACGAAGACCATTCGCGTCTGATCGTCGGGCCAATCAACAAGCAGCGCTGGATCTATTCGGTCTCCAAACAGCTGCTGGATCGGGTGATCTGGGCTTACGGCGCCAAAGAAGGCCTGAAGTTCACGCTGTTCCGTCCGTTCAACTGGATGGGGCCGCGTCTGGATAACCTGGACGCTGCGCGCATCGGTTCTTCCCGCGCCATCACTCAGCTGATCCTCAACCTGGTGGAAGGTTCGCCGATCAAACTGATGGACGGCGGCGCGCAGAAACGTTGCTTCACTGACATCAACGACGGCATCGAAGCGCTGTTCCGCATCATCGAGAACCGCGACGGCCTGTGCGACGGCCAGATTGTCAACATCGGCAACCCGACCAACGAAGCGAGCATTCGCGAGCTGGCGGAAATGCTGCTGGAAAGCTTCAACAACCACCCGTTGCGCGACCGCTTCCCGCCGTTTGCCGGCTTCAAGGACGTAGAGAGCAGCAGCTACTACGGCAAAGGTTACCAGGACGTCGAGCACCGCACGCCGAGCATCAAAAACGCTCACCGTCTGCTGGGCTGGCAGCCGACCATCGAGATGAAGCAAACCGTCGCCGATACGCTGGACTACTTCCTGCGCACTACCGTTCAGGAAGGGAACGGTGCATGAAGAAAGTCGGTCTGCGGGTTGATGTAGATACCTTCAGCGGCACCCGTGAAGGGGTGCCGCAGTTGCTGGACCTGTTCGAAAAGTACGACATTCAGGCCAGCTTCTTCTTCAGCGTGGGACCGGACAACATGGGGCGCCATCTTTGGCGCCTTTTGCGTCCGAAATTTCTGTGGAAAATGCTGCGTTCGAACGCCGCCTCGCTGTACGGCCTGGATATTCTGCTGGCCGGCACCGCCTGGCCGGGGCGCAATATTTCGCGCGCGTTGGGGCCGCTGATGAAGCGCACCGCCGAAGCCGGCCATGAAGTCGGGCTGCACGCCTGGGATCACCAGGGCTGGCAGGCCAAGGTCGGCAAATGGAGCGAGGCGCAGCTGACCGAGCAGGTGCAGCGGGGCGTCGACGCCCTGAGCGCCTGCACCGGCCAGCCGGTGAAATGCTCCGCCGTGGCGGGCTGGCGCGCCGATACGCGCGTGCTGGAGGTCAAGCAGCGCTTCGGCTTCCATTACAACAGCGATTGCCGCGGCACCCATCCGTTTCGTCCGGTGCTGAGCGATGGGCGTCACGGTACGGTGCAGATCCCGGTCACGTTGCCGACCTTTGACGAAGTGATCGGCAGCGAAGTCAGCATGGCCGACTTCAACGACTACATTCTGCGCGCCATCGAGAACGATCGCGGCGTGCCGGTGTACACCATTCACACCGAAGTGGAAGGCATGTCGCAAGCGGCGATGTTCGAACAGTTATTGCAACGCGCACAGCGGCAGGGCATCGAATTCTGTCCGCTGAGCGCGCTGTTACCGCAAGATTTGGCGTCACTGCCGTTGGGCCGCATCAAGCGCGCTCCTTTCCCCGGCCGCGAAGGTTGGCTGGGCTGTCAAACCGATGTGAAGGACGTTACATGAAGGCGCTAAAAGGATCCTGGGCCATTCTGCTGGCCGTTTTTTTTGCTCTGGTTTACCTGATCCCGCTTAACGGCCGCCTGCTGTGGCAGCCGGATGAAACGCGTTATGCCGAGATCAGCCGTGAAATGCTGCAACGCGGCGATTGGGTGGTGCCGCATCTGCTGGGGCTGCGTTATTTCGAGAAGCCGGTAGCGGGTTACTGGTTCAATAACATCAGCCAGTGGCTGTTTGGCGAAAACAACTTTGCGGTGCGCTTCGGCTCGGTGTTCAGCACCGGCATGACCGCATTGCTGGTGTTCGCGCTGGCGATGCTGATGTGGCGCAATGCGCGCCGTGCCAGCCTGGCGATGTTGATGTTCCTGTCGATGGTGCTGGTGTTCAGCATCGGCACTTACAGCGTGTTGGATCCGATGATTTCGCTGTGGCTGGCGGCGGCGATGGTCAGCTATTACCTGACGCTGCAGGCCTCCTCGGTCAAGGGCAAGCTGGGCGCTTACGCATTGCTGGGCCTGGCCTGTGGCATGGGCTTTATGACCAAGGGCTTCCTGGCGCTGGCGGTGCCGGTGATCGCGGTGATCCCGATCGTCATTCAGCAACGCCGCATCAAGGATCTGCTGTGCTATGGCCCGGTGGCGATCGTGACCGCTACGCTGCTCAGCCTGCCGTGGGCGCTGGCTATCGCGCAACGCGAACCCGATTTCTGGAATTATTTCTTCTGGGTCGAGCATATTCAGCGTTTCGCCGAAGATAATGCTCAACACAAGGCGCCGTTCTGGTATTACCTGCCGGTTCTGCTGGCGGCGGTGCTGCCTTGGCTGGCGCTGCTGCCCGGCGCGCTGCTCAAAGGTTGGCGCGAGCGCGTACAGCGTCCGGAGCTGTTCTTCCTGCTGAGCTGGGCGCTGATGCCGCTGATCTTCTTCAGCATCGCCAAAGGCAAGCTGCCGACCTACATTCTGCCGTGCATGGCGCCGCTGGCGCTGCTGATGACCGCCTATGCGGAAGACTATGCCGCCACGCTGCGCGCCAAGCTGTTCAAGGCCAATGCCTGGTTGAACGGCCTGTTCGGGCTGATTGGCATCGTGGCGCTGGTGGTGTTGAGCTCCGGTCTGCTGCCGAAAGCGCATCTGTTTACTCCCCAGGAGTGGCCGAAAGTGGTGCTCGGCCTGATCGCCTTCGGCGGCTGGCTGCTGTTCGCATTGGTTTCTGCGCGCGATAACGGCCGCCAATGGCGCTGGGCGGCGGCTTGCCCGGTGCTGCTGTGCCTGGTGATCGGTTACGCCATTCCGCAACAGGTGACCGATTCCAAACTGCCGCAAAACTTCGCCCGCGCCACGATGGCCGAACTGAGCGACAGCCGCTATGTGTTGAGCGACAGCGTCGGATTGGCGGCCGGTCTGGCCTGGGAACTGAAGCGCAGCGACGTGCTGATGTACAGCCAGAAAGGCGAGGTGGCCTATGGTCTTGAGTACCCGGACGCCAAGGGGCACCTGATCAGCGATGCCGACTTCCCGCAGTGGCTGGCGCAGGCGCGCAAGCAGGGCAATGTGTCGCTGGTGTTGCAGCTGTCCCGTGATGAAGCGCTGCCGCAGGAGCTGCCGGTCGCAGACAAGGTGGATCGTATGAACCGCCTGGTGCTGATGTGGTATAAACAGCAACCATGATCGGTTTTTTGTTGGTGATAGTGGTCAGCCTGCTCACCTGTGGTGGGCAGCTGTGCCAGAAACAGGCGGCGCACTGCTGGGAACGGGCAGACGAGGCGCGGCTGAAACAGACGCTGCGCTGGTTGGCGCTGGCGGTGTTGCTGTTGGGGCTGGGCATGGCGGTGTGGCTCAATGTGTTGCAACGCCTGCCGCTCAGCCTGGCTTACCCGATGCTCAGTCTGAACTTCGTGATGGTGACGCTGGCGGCGCGCTGGCTGTTTCATGAGCCGACGACCGTTCGCCACTGGTGCGGCGTGGCGTCGATTATGCTGGGGATCCTGCTGATGAGCGTGCATTCATGAAGGGCTATGCCTGGGGCGCCGCCAGCGTACTGCTGGTGACGCTGGCGCAGTTGCTGATGAAGTGGGGCATGGTGCAGATCCCGCTGATGTCGTTCGCCGACGTCTCGTTGGCGCTGATCGGCGACAACGGGTTGCCGCTGCTGGCGGTGGGCGGCGGCATCTTCGGTTATGCGCTGTCGATGCTGTGTTGGTTCTTTGCGCTGCGCCATCTGCCGTTAAACCGCGCTTATCCTCTGCTGAGCGTCAGCTATGCGCTGGTTTACCTGGCGGCGGTGATCCTGCCGTGGTTTAACGAGTCCGCTACGCTGCTGAAAACGTTGGGCACGCTGTTTATTCTGTTCGGCGTCTGGCTGATTAACAGCAAACCCGAGACAAAATCGCCGGAATAGCGCCAAAACCGGCGATCCCTCCATTATCTCCCTTATGGCGCTTGCCTTTTTCATCGTGCGGGAGATAAATTAACGCCAAATGGCGCTCTCCTTACGTGATGCCGGCTTTGCCTCGCAGGCGGTGGTGTACCGGATGGCATAATGCGGCGACGTGTTCAATGAAGGGATATTATGCGGATGCGTGTGTGGTTTTTATTAGCCAGTTTGATCCTCGCCGGGTGTAGCAGCCATGCGCCGCCACCCAGCGGCCGCCTGGCGGACTCTATCGTGGTGGTGGCCCAGCTCAACGAACAGTTGCGCCAGTGGTACGGCACGCCATACCGTTACGGTGGTCTGGATCGCGGCGGCGTAGATTGTTCCGGCTTTGTTTACCGCACGTTCCGCGATCGTTTCGACATGCAACTGCCGCGTTCGACCGAAGAACAGACCTCCCTGGGCACCAAGGTTTCACGCGATGAGCTGATGCCGGGCGATCTGGTGTTTTTCAAAACCGGCGGCGGTGAGAACGGCCTGCACGTCGGCATTTACGATACCAACGACCAATTTATCCACGCGTCGACCAGCCGCGGGGTGATCCGCTCCTCGCTCGATAACGTCTACTGGAAGCGGGTGTACTGGCAGGCGCGACGCATTTAGCCTTAACCCGTTGATTTGGTGTATCATGGCGGCATCTCGTGTTTTGAACGGTGCCTGCCATGAACAGCCTGCGTTTACTGATCTCCGACTCCTACGATCCCTGGTTCAACCTGGCGGTGGAAGAGTGCATCTTCCGCGAAATGACCACGCAAAAGATTCTCTTCCTGTGGCGCAATGCCGAAACGGTGGTGATTGGCCAGTCGCAAAACCCCTGGAAAGAGTGCAATACCCGGCGTATGGAGCAGGACGGCATTCGGTTGGCGCGGCGCAGCAGCGGCGGCGGGGCGGTATTTCACGATCTGGGCAATACCTGCTTCACCTTTATGGCCGGCAAACCGGGCTACGACAAGAGTGTCTCGACCGACATCATTCTGCAAGCGCTGCGGCAGTTGGGCGTCACAGCCGGCGCGTCGGGGCGCAACGATCTGGTGATGGAAACCGCCGACGGGCCGCGAAAAATATCCGGATCGGCCTATCGAGAAACGCAGGATCGCGGTTTCCACCATGGCACGCTGCTGCTGAATGCCGATCTGGAACGGCTGGCGGACTACCTCAATCCGGATCCCAAAAAACTGCAGGCCAAGGGCATCACCTCGGTGCGTTCGCGCGTCGCCAATCTGGCGGAGTTTTTGCCGGGCATCAGCCATGAGCTGGTGTGTGAGGCGATCGTTCAGGCCTTCTTCGCCCACTATGGCGAGACGGCCGAGCCGGAGATCATTTCGCCGGATGTATTCCCCGAACTGCCCGATTTTGCCGCGCAGTTCGCCAAACAGAGCAGCTGGGAATGGAATTTTGGCAAGGCGCCGGCGTTCAGCCACTTACTCAACGAGCGCTTTGTCTGGGGCGGTGTAGACCTGTTCTTCGATGTGGAGAAGGGGGCGATCGTTCGCGCGCAGGTATTCACCGATAGCCTGAATCCCGCCCCGCTGCAGCGGTTGGCGGAAATGCTGGTGGGCTGCGCGTATCGAAGCGAGCCCGTTGCCGCTTGCTGTGACCGACTGATGGCGGACTATCCTCAGCAGGCGGCCGAATTAGCCGAGCTGCGGCAATGGCTGAGCGAAACGATCCGCTAGCGCGCGCAGGCCAGGTGATGAAGGGATGAGCGTGCTCATCCCTTTTTTATTGCTGAAATCGACGTTTTGCATGGCGGTAGCGCAGATTTTCTGAAAATCAAGGTGGGCATTTTTTTACGTTTTCAATGCCGCGAATAACGGGCGGAATTGATGCGTTATTAAATTTAATCAGTCGTCGTTAACGGCAGGAAAAATTGGCGTTAAGGAGGAAAGATTATTTTACTTTATTTAGGATTTTTCTTAAATAAAACAAAGGAGATAAGTCAAATTTAGCCATAAATCCATTCAACTTAAGTCAAATACCATTTTGCATAACGCGTTTGGCGCCCGCCATGGCATAAGTCCGGCTGCTTTTCTTTGCGCCTTTCACGATTGTCGTATAGCTTTAATCTATCAATTAAATGATATTTCATGGGTATTTACATTGATATTTCCGATTAATCCCAGAGGGATTGATCGATAAAATATATTGATATACGATGATACGCTAGCCATTCATCCTGTGGCATTAAAATGAACATCCAACTCGAAGCTGACTTTATTAGTAGCTATGTTTTTCAACCTGTTTACTCAATGGAGGGCGGGCTGTTGGCGGTGGAAATGTTGAGCCGTTTCAACAGTCTAGATGGTGATTTAGCCATGCCGGCCGAAATTGGGATTAATTTATTGGCGCCTGAACAAAGGATTGAGTTATTTAATGAGCAACTGAAACTTGCGGAGCAGCATGCGGCTTGGTTTACCGGTAACAACGTGCAGTTGACCATCAATATCGAAGAAACCATCGTTGAGCTTATTCTTTCCGATTCGGCGTTGGGCCAAAGGATCGGGCAATATCCTTTTATTGCATTTGAAATCAGTGAGAGTTTTCCGAATCTTTCGGCCGGCAAGAACAACCCGAGCGTGCGGCGATTAAGCGAAATGTTTACGCTGTGGCTCGATGATTTCGGTTCCGGTAAGGCCACGTTGACTGCGTTGTACGACGGTTTGTTTGACTACGTAAAGATAGACAAACGTTTTTACTGGCAGCTGTTTACCCATCAGGGGTATGACGTGGTCATTGACTCGTTGTTAAAGAATATCAACCTGTTATGTAAAGGCGTGATCGTCGGAGGAATAGAGAAAAAAGAGTATTTTAATAAACTCAGATACGCCGGTGTTTTAGGCCTGCAAGGTTTTTTATGGCCCAGCGTTGGTGTGGATAATCTGCAGGCTTTGCTGACGATGCCCAGCGAGTTCAATAATTAAGAAGTGATATAAAAAACTACACCCTATGAGGTCAATAATGCGCGGAGTGAGGTTACCGTGATCCCGCCGTCGTTATTCACCTCGTTTTGGGCTGATAACCGCGTTTGTCCGCCAGCGTTAAACCGCGTTCCCCCCGCCAAGCGGAAGCGCCAAACTCCCTGCATCCGTCCTGACGGCAGGCGGATGCGTTCTCCCTGCATTCCTTCGGTGTTAATCCGCCCGTTCACGCTCTACACTACGCTGAAACGGAGGGCCTATGCCGCAGTTCGATAACGCTTACTACCAACAGTTACCTGGTTTCTACACCGCTCTGAATCCAACGCCGCTTAAGGATGCGCGCCTGCTGTACCATAGCGAGCCGCTGGCGCGTGAACTGGGGCTGGATGAAAGCTGGTTTACTCAGGATAAAACCCCGATTTGGGTGGGAGAAACGCTGCTGCCGGGCATGCAGCCGCTGGCGCAGGTGTACAGTGGCCACCAGTTCGGCGTGTGGGCCGGGCAACTGGGAGATGGCCGCGGCATTTTGCTGGGCGAACAGCGCCTGGCGGACGGCAGCCACCGCGACTGGCACCTGAAGGGCGCCGGGCTGACGCCGTATTCGCGCATGGGTGATGGCCGCGCGGTGCTGCGTTCGGTGATCCGCGAGTTTCTGGCCTCTGAGGCGCTGCACCATCTGGGGATCCCCACCACCCGAGCGTTGACCATCGTCACCAGCCAACAACCGGTATATCGCGAGCAGCCGGAACGCGGCGCCATGCTGATGCGGGTGGCGGAAAGCCATGTGCGCTTCGGCCACTTCGAACACTTTTATTACCGTAAACAGCCGGAGCAAGTGCGGCAACTGGCGGATTTCGTCATCGCCCATCACTGGCCACAGCTGCAGGATCAGGCTGAGCGTTACCTGCTGTGGTTTACCGACGTGGTCGAACGCACGGCGCGTTTGATCGCCCATTGGCAAACCGTCGGTTTCACCCACGGCGTGATGAACACCGACAATATGTCGATTCTCGGCATCACCATCGATTACGGCCCTTATGGCTTCCTGGACGACTACCAGCCCGGCTATATTTGCAACCACTCCGATCACCAGGGACGTTACGCCTTCGACAATCAGCCGGCGGTGGCGCTGTGGAACCTGCATCGCCTGGCGCAGACCCTGTCGGGGCTGATGACCACCGAACAGCTGCAGCAGGCGCTGGCGGCGTATGAGCCGGCGCTGATGCGCGCCTACGGTGAACAGATGCGCGCCAAACTCGGCTTCTTCACGCCGACGGCGCAGGATAATGACGTGCTCACCGGTTTGTTGAGCCTGATGGCGCAGGAAGGGCGGGACTATACCCGCACGTTCCGCTTGTTGAGTGAGACCGAACAGCAGCAGGTGCAGTCGCCGCTGCGCGACGAGTTTATCGACCGTGCGGCGTTCGACGCCTGGTATCAGCAGTATCGTCAACGTTTGCAACAGGAACAGGTCAGCGATGCGGAACGGCAACGGGCGATGAAGGCGGTGAACCCGCGCCTGATCCTGCGCAACTATCTGGCGCAGCAGGCGATTGAGGACGCAGAGAAAGACGACGTGGGCCGTTTGCAGCGGTTGCATCAGGCTCTGCTGAGGCCGTTCGACGATGCGCCGGAGTATGACGATCTCGCCGCGCTGCCGCCGGACTGGGGCAAACATCTGGAGATTTCCTGTTCCAGCTGAGATGAAAAAGGGCGCCTCATGGCGCCCTTGATGTTATTGACGTAGATAGACCTGCGGCAGCGACGCTTCGGGATGATGCACCACGCCGAGATCGGCCTGATACCAGCGGGTGAGAATGTCGGCCTGCAGCACTTCCTGCGGCGTGCCGCTCGCCACCAGGCGGCCCTGATGCAACAGCAGGATCCGATCGGCGTACAGCGCGGCCAGATTGAGATCGTGCAGCACGCAGCAGACGCCCAGCGGCTGTTGGCGCGTCAGCGAGCGCAGCAGGCGCAGGGTGTGCTGCTGGTGATACAGGTCCAGCGCCGAGGTCGGCTCGTCGAGGAACAGCCAGGCGGGGGACGGTTGCGGCTGCCACAGCTGCGCCAACACCCGCGCCAGCTGCACCCGTTGTTGTTCGCCGCCGGAAAGCTGACGGTAGTCGCGCTGCGCCAGCGCCAGACAGTCGGTTTGTTCCATCACCTGTTGGAGCGCCTGATGCTCGTCGCGTTTGCCGTGCGGCGCTCGCCCCATGCTGACCACTTCTTCCACGCTGAAGGGAAACGCCAGATCGCTGTACTGGCGCATCACGGCCCGGACTTTGGCCAACTGCTGCGGCGCCCAGTGTTCCAGCGGGCGGTCGAGCAGCCGGCATTCGCCGCAGTCCGGCGTCAGATAGCCGGTCAGCAAGCGCAACAGCGTCGATTTTCCGGCGCCGTTAGGGCCGATAATCGCCACCATCTCACCGCTGGCGAGGCTGAGTGAAACGTCGTTGATCAGGCGGCGCGTACCGAGGCTGTAGCGCAGCTCTCGGGCCGTCAGGCAGGCGGCGTTATCCACCGGTTCGCTCCCGCTGGCGCATCACCAGCCACAAGAAGTAAGGACCGCCGATCAGGCTGGTCATCAACCCCACCGGCATTTCGGCCGGCGCCACCAGCGTGCGCGCCAGCGTATCGCTGACCAGCAACAGGCAGGCGCCGCCCAGCGCGGAGCAGGGCAGCAGCCAGCGGTGATCGCCGCCGAGACGCATGCGCACCAGATGGGGCACCACCAGACCGACGAAACCGATCACGCCGCTCATCGCCACCGCCGCACCGATCAGCAGCGCGCTCAGCAACAGCAGCTGCAGCTTGGCGCGCTGGACGTTCACCCCGAGATAGTGGGCCTCTTCATCCCCCAACTGCAACAGGTTCAGCCGGCGCGCCTGCAGCAGCGTCAGCAGCGCCGTAGGCAGGATCAGCGAGGCCGAAACCGCCAGCGTCGGCCACTGCGACTGGCTGAGGCTGCCCATCATCCACAGCGAGAACTGGCGCAGCTGTTGATCGCTGCTGACGTAAGAGAGCACGCCGATGGCCGCCATGCACAGGGCGTTGATGGCGATGCCCGCCAGCAGCAGCCGCGACAGATTGCCGTGCCCGCTGCGGCTGATGCCGTAGATCAACAACGATACCAGCAGGCTGCCGAGGAACGCCGCCAGCATATGGCCGTACAGCGCGATCGTCACCGGCAACGCCAGCGGCATCACGATGAACAGGGCGACAAACAGCGCGCCGCCGCTGCTGATGCCCAGCAGGCTCGGATCCGCCAGCGGGTTGCGGAACAGCCCCTGCATCACCGCGCCGGACACCGCCAATGCGCAGCCGATCACTACCGCCAGCAGCACGCGCGGCAGACGAATGTTCAGCCAGATGTGCCAGGCGGCGTCGCTGAAGGGTTCGCGCCACAGGGTGCGAAACGACAGCGTCAGCGCGCCCAGGTTGGCGGCGACCAGCGCCAGCAGCGTCAGCAGCACCAGCAGACCGATGATGGCCAACTGAGGCGAGGTGCGACAGCGCATTACTTTTGCTCCGCCGCGTGGCGCAGCTTGGCCAGCGCCGCCGGCGTTTCCAGACCGAAACCCAGCAGCGCCATGTCATCGACGA